>JAFBJT010110714.1:54038-78263 GCA_016785325.1 Chascanopsetta lugubris | reverse complement strand
AATGATAACTAGAGGCTACCATGGGTTCTCCTATACATTGAATGGGGTAAGGCGAGATGCAACATGAATCTCTTAAACTGGGTGTGACTTTTATCTGTTACTGCATTATATGATTGGCCAACAGGGGGCGGCATAACAGAAAATGAATATGGAACATCAAGAAGGAGCATTAAAAAACCTCTCACCCGTCTTTGATGAGATAATACTTCAGAGCCTGATCAGCTTTGGGCCCTGGCGTGGCGAAGCAGCTCTCCACCAGAGCAGCCAGTCCCTCCAGTCGCTCCCTAGGCTCCACCCCAAAGAACAGGGAGTCGTGCAGGCGGAGTTGCGGCGGGCTGCGGTACGACTCCAAGAACTCGCCGTTCTTAAAGAGCTCCAGGACAAAGGGGAGCACGCCCTCGCTGTGGCCGGCCAGCTGCAGGGCAGAGCTGCGCAGGCTGGCCTGGTACCCGTCCGACACCTGGTACTCCCTGGGGAACTCGCAGGTGACCGGCAGCACCAGCCGGCTGGTGCGGACGATCAGGTCACTGCTGCTGCCGGGGCTGCTCCTGGGAAGGCCTGTCACCAGGTTGGTCCCCACGATCTTGTCGTCCGTCACCTGAGGGCCAACATTCACTTCACTTCGTTTCCATTGACAAACCCAAACACAACCCCCTGCTTGAGAGACACTGAAGTAAGAATCCAATTATTTCTGGAACGGTGCAGAGGAAACCCTGGGCACATTCAGAGCGAGACTTTCAACTGCACACGTCTGACCTCCACCACGGTGCCGCAGGTCTTCAGGCTGAAGTTGAGGTTGATGTGTGTGCCGTTGGAGACACCACGGCATGATGCGTTGGAGAGGAAGAGTTCAAGTCCTCCAACCAGGTCTTTAGGGACTGATACTGTAATAGAGCTGGAATCACACTGGACTGGAACTGCAGGGAAGAGAAACACAGCACAGATGATTTGAGGAAAATAACACAACAAACCCTGCATATACTGTACCTTTCAAGGTATTTTTCATCTGTCAAGGTAATATAACATTTTAAATAGTTTCATTCATGGTAAAGTCCACCGATGTTCAAATGATTGATTAACTGTTGACAGGATGTGCTATGGGAACGGAAAACCCATTAAATGTTGGTGCAGATATGGATCAGTGGGAGGATCCATTTCCCCCCACTCTCTGAAACACTGTGTAATAGCATGGTAATTGTTGTGGAATTCCCAAACAACAGATTCATAGATATCTGAGAATGTTGCAGATTCATCTTGATATTCAGATTAAGATCACGCTTTAATCACTGGACATGCAGCGCATGCTGGTGAAATGTAGTCTCTGCTTTTAACCCCTCCTGGCTCGTCTTTCCTCCGGGGGCAGCTTGGGGCAGTGGGCTGCCATTCTTCCAGCACCCTGGGGAACAACTTCTCGTCATCGTCAGTGGTCAGGTGATGGCTGCACAATGTTTTTTAGAGGGGGTTCATGGACGGAGGAATCTCCCGGGGGCCACGGGGAGAACATGCAAACTCCACATAGAAAGGCTACCGGCGAAACAGAGAATTGAACTCAGGACCTTCAAGCTGTGAGACAACAACTCTACCAAATGAACCTCTGTGCCACCCAACCCTTGTGATCACATGACCTTGCAGGAGTGTTCAGTCTATTGAGTGGTAGTCTATAAGGGATATAATCGTTTGTTGCAATTGATCAGCAGATCAAAGGAAAATCAATCACTGGTGATTTTTTAAATTATGAATTCATCATTGAAGCAGTCTGTGAATACTAACCCTTTAGTTAACCGGGTTTGTTTTTAATAGAGCATGAGATGGAAAGTGTTGGTCAGTCTTGTTATCAACAGTCACAGTATCTAGAGCTCACGTCGTCCTCGCCGGAAGATAAACAATCTGCTTCATGGCAGAAATATCACTTATGGCCCAGAGGAATCCATTCTGCTCAAAGCTCCACTATCAACAGCATCTTTTCACATTAACACATGTAGCTGAGTGTCACCTCCCTTTGCTGTGTGATTGATTATCAGGCTGCAGCATCTACCTTTCACTCACACACTCATATAAACACGCGGGCGCACACACACACACACCCTCACCCTGACACGTGCGTTCATCCTCTCCCAGCTCCAGTCCTCTGGGACAGTGGCACTGATAGGAGTCCTGCAGTGACGAGCAGCCGTGGCTGCAGCCTCCATTGTTGGCGTGGCAACCTGCCGTCTCTGCACACACAGAGTAAAGAGAGATGGAGGAAGAAGAAGAGCACAGTGTTTGCTCCCTGCTCAGGCCTCACTATCACTGCTGGTGTGGCACACACACATGCGGATGCCACAGTACCTCTGCAGTGGCGTCCGTCCACGTCCAGTACGCGGCCCGGCCCACACTCGCAGCGCCGGGAGCCCTTGGTGTTCACACACACCTCTGCACAGCCGCCATTGGCCTTCTCACACTCATTGACATCTGAGCACAGAACATGCGGCACATCAGGGTCAGGTATTATCTTCAGATCGGTCTTGTTTTAATCCACTGAGGGAGTTTATTACCACCAGGCAATTCACTTAGTGTTTCAGGGAAGAGGCAGATAAATCAGCTGTTAAAGGACTTTGAGACACATTTTAAGACCTAGCAGAACTGAGAAATATGTATTAATGATAGACGGAATAAAAGGGGGGAGCAAAAGAGAGAGTGTGAGGAGCGAGGGGGAGAGGGAGGGAAAGGGAGGGGGAGATCGGGGGGATTCATGAGATAATGGCTGTCCTCAAGCTCCCTATGGGCTCCCTCTGCATGTCTGTCACCCATCATTAAGTGTACTGTCCTGTATAACATACACACGCACACACACACACACACACACACACACATATACACACTTGAAAGACACCTTTTGGGACATTAACTTCATATCCTGGAGACTTGCCCTAAACTTCCCTCATCTGAGTCATACTGTGACTGAGTAGACACACACATACACGCACACACACACACACACACATACACAAATTGAATAAACAAATGAAAAGGGATTAATGAAGAACGGAAATAGCTTGCATACGGATATGATATTGATTGTTTACATGGTTTGATTGGCTAAATGGTTGCTGAGTCATTAGTACAAACTTAAAGGTGCAGTGTGTAAGAATTTGGTCATTTTTGCCACTTCTGAAATTACAAAAGAATTACATGCTGATATTTTCATGCATTTCTAATCACTTAACTGTTTTATCTTTTATTCTATTACCCTTGGATGAGCCCATTAATGTATATTTACACAAGGAGGGGGTCCTCTCTATGGGGGCCGCCATGTTTTTACAGTAGCCCAGAGTGGACATACTAAGCATCTTTTGAGTTTGAATGACAACTGAAGTCTGCCATAGGTTCTCCTGCATGCCCAGAAGGGTGAGGGTGAGACAGTATATGAAAAAATTTATCTGTTGATGTTTATGTCTGTGTGTCAGTGTATAATAATGTGAAACTAAGGATTGACTGTGTTTTTGTTAACTTATAATGAGCGATGTTATTTACATCAGAGCTGGTCCTCCTCCATGGAGGCCGCCATGTTGTTCTAGACTGGCCAAACCAAACACAGACCTAGGTCTTCTATACATTATAGATTCTGCTGAACACTGAGAGATGAGGGATATTCATCTGGCTGCAGTAGGCAACTTCACCACTAGATGCCACAAAATTGTACACACTGAACATTTCGAAACCTTTTGTGACTAGCGAGACTATTTACAGCATGACATGCACTAATTAGTTCAATCCGCTGGTCCTCTATTTCACCACGCTTGGTCTGTCTCTGATTTTGAACACTTGACTCAATCAAGATATTTGACTCAGACGTCAACAACAACATGTCATGATGAATACATAATTAACTAAACAATGCCGGAGCACACCACTATCTGGTCTTCACTTGTTATTTCCACCATGTCCGGCCCCTGTGCTCCCTCCTCTTATCTTCAGCTCTTCCTCCGCTTATCGCTCCTCTCTCTCTTCCTCCCAGAGTCTCTGTCTCACCCAGACACGTCTGTCCATCCGGTCCCAGCACGGTTCCAGGAGCGCAGCGGCAGTCAGACCGCAGACATGTCGGACCCGTACACTCCACCTCATCGCAGATATCGTAGAAATCTGTGCGCCACACGCGCACACACACACACACACACACACACACACACACACACACACAGGAGTGAAAGTCAGAAGAGTGAAAAGCGAGGCAGATTGATGACATCACAGATGGGCCTGTGCTCACTCACGGCCACAGTACACGTGGAAGCAGACCGAGGGTCTGGGCAGGCGGTACACAAAGTATCCCCCGGCGCAGGCCTTCACCTCCACGCTGGCGTTCCACTGGCAGCAGTTGTTGTTGAAGGTGGCGCACACGGACAGGCTGACGATGCCCTCCTGGAGGCGTGGGTGGCTGCCGTTCAGCCAGATGGGCGCATGGGTGCCACAGTGATTCTCGGAGATGCAGAAGGTGGGCATGGCGTCCCCGGCCATGCCGGTGAAGCGGTACCACTCCCCGGACACGTGGCTGTCGCAGAGGGGGACACCCGACGACTGGTTGACGTGGTACTCTGTGTTCCTCCAGGGCTCGTTCAGGCTGATGTAGGCAGAGCACGGGTCCAAGGCTGGGGGTGGGGTGCGGGCGGGGGGGGCCGGAGGGGGGAGGGGGGGGGCGGGGGGGGGGGGGGGGGGGGGGGGGGGGGGGGGGGGGGGGGGGGGGGGGGGCGTAATTATGGTGATAATGGTAATTACGTCCTAAGACTCACTGGTGCATCAGCCAGAGCTGAAATTGTATTTGCACCTCAAGTGTCACTTTCCAGTAAAAGACTACATGATGGGATGTAACATGACACAGTGACACTACAGGACATGACATGATACACAAGATGATGTGATGATGATACGATATGATACATGATGCAATCCAGCATGATGCAATTATACCTTATCATATGACACAAAATGAGATGATAAACACAACATAATGATACCTGGGGGAAATTATTCTCATAAAATCTTTGTGATGCTGCACAGAATAACAACAACAACAAAAAGACTCATTGCTGAATTCCACTTAAATGTGCATCTCATTATATCAGGGACTGATCATGGATACTGGACATGTCACTGAGGTAAGTGTGCAAACTCATGGCCTCTGATTCTTACAAACACCAGATTCACCACCGCTGCAGCCAATCAGATCCCCAGCAGATCCCACAGCCAGCTAACAACAAACAATTCTCCACACACGAACACCTATCAACCTCTTTCCAGTGCAAGAGTCTATGAACTGAAGGATTTCATGTGAGTGAAATGACCCTTTAATTCCAGGAAATACCATTTGCGACCAGGTTTCAGATATTTGCACTGTCCACAGACAAGCTACGGATCCTACACTTTTCTGTGTTTTGCACTTTGATCCAAACCTCTGGACGACCATGATAAACCCGAACACCGGATCAATTCTAATGGCCTCGGTCAAACTCTCACACTCTTTATCCTGCGACTTTTGTTGTGTGGCTGCGCTCCTCACTGTGGTCACAATGTGCTGACTCAGCAGAACAAGCCAACGAGCAGAGTAAACACGGTGCAGCAAAGCAATCGATGGCCTCTCGCTCCGTCAGGCCCCCGACAACAATGTAATTAAGAGGCAGATGTAAAACAAGTGGGGAAGGAGGAGATGTGAGGAGCTGATGGTGGAAGGTAAAGGGGCTCATGGCAAGAAAATGTGTGGGAGGAGTCGACATGAGGGCAGGAGCTCGGCATGTACAGTGTCGCTTTAATGGAGCGGTAAACGCACGTTGACTCTATAGGGTCTCTCCATTACGTTGGACGCCTCTGCTCAAAATGAACGTTTTCACACCTTCCCTCACACCTGGCATAAAAATAACTCTCCATGTCGCATCTAATGGACTCGACATTTACGGCCACGATGACTCTTCCTCTCCTCATAGCTGAAGTAAACACACCAACACACACACACACATACACACACCAACACACACACACTCCACATTAGGCCCAGTCAAATGAACTGACTGCACCTTGGACGCTGAAA
Source organism: Chascanopsetta lugubris (assembly GCA_016785325.1). Lineage (NCBI taxonomy): Eukaryota > Metazoa > Chordata > Actinopteri > Pleuronectiformes > Bothidae > Chascanopsetta > Chascanopsetta lugubris. The sequence continues at coordinate 72,205 of JAFBJT010110714.1, read as the reverse complement.
GCTGTGAAAACACTTTTCCATGCAATCTTTTTTATGACCTTACATTTTTTTCATCCACTCATGGATGAGTTTGTCTTGTCACAACCTGCTGCTCCAGGGAGAGTGCAGGGATTGCTCTACAGGCCCACTGGTGGAGTAGATGATCAGGTGTTGGAGCTTTGTACTGGGAGGCGGCAGAGCTCACAGCCGACTCATGTGGGTGTGTGTTAATAGAGGTGGTGAATCTTCCAGATGGAACTTAAGAAGCTTGATGTGGCCGTTAAGGGAACATGCTGCGACGTCGGACTCCCTTCACACTCCCACATCTTCTGTATTTTAATGAAGATGACGTCGTCTCACACTTAGCCCTGTCCAGTTCTATTGTTATTATCACTACCGTTACAATAACAATGTAACGATGAAGTGAATGATAATCCTGATACAATGATGATATTCGTTTCGTTGTCTTCGATGAATCATATGTGTGCGAGTGAACCAACTCCTCTGCAATGTTATTGCCCCAAAACTATTATCTTGATGAAGTTCAAGTAATTAAAACCTCAATGTTCAAGCCAATGAAATTAGATCTAATAGATCTGAAATGATTGTTGAATTTTGTTTTTTCATTCTCTGAAACTACATTGAGTTTAAATATAGCAGGTCATTTGACATTTTACATCATGAAGATAAAATATGCAATGTTCATTTATTTTGTTTTGGCTCAATAAAACAAATTCATCCTGTTGCAAAGGACACTGCAACATGTACGCATCCATCCTCAGCTGTAAGTAGTCCACAAGGAATACCAAAAAAATATACTATTATTTGATATTATTTACCATGGCTTTAGTGTATTTAAAACAAATTATGAAAAAAATATGTATTTGAAATATCAACTAGTAATTTAGCCCAGAAATGTGTTTATTTATCTAGCTATGGAAACAAATTAATGTTGTTGTGAACTCATTAGGGAAGCCCAATTAAATTGTTAACATATTGATAGTTTAGGCTTTTTATTCTGCTTCATTCTTTCATCTGTAATACACAGTAGACACAGCAACAACAATAATGTGCAATAATACAAGCAGAATCATATGAAATGTTGTACTCACTTGCGCTCGCGACAGTCGGCAGCTCCTGCAGGAGACGGAGGATCACCAGAACAATCATGACGTGTTTACATGTGTGAAGTTGAACCCAAGATAAACCCGTGTTCAGTTTGTGTGCAGCTCCTCTGGTTCATCCTCTGAGGAAGTCGGACTTTAATAGTCACCTCTTATCTGCATGCGTCATATTATCATGTCTCCCTCTCACCTTGACCTTTGACCCTCTTCTTCCCACATCCAGTAACAGGACGGACCATCCTCCCATTGTTTCGACTCTCATCATGTTCTCCCCCGGGGTTTATTTTTACGCTGACACACGAATACTACATTTTTGAAATCACTCTCCCCTTTCTCCTCATCAAACGAGTGACGTTCTAATCTCCAGCTGCATTAAACCCCTGTAATTAATCTGCTTAGCATCCTCCACTTCAACGATCACAGGGGTCAGGATTTAGCAGAGTTGACCGAGACCCCCCCAGCGAGAACACGATGTGCTCGGTGGAGTGAGCGTGTTCCCGTCCAACTCATTACTTCACCAACACGTACAGAGCAGGAAAGGCCGCAAGCTCCATTCACAAACTGGCCACACCAACCTGATGGCTGCACGTTTGACTTCTTGGATGTGACTAAATCAGTGGAGGCAGTAATCCAGCAGGCTTTTAGGAGAAACGAGGTGGAACGCACCATTCTTTCTTTCTGATGACTCGAGGCCTGGTGGCGTTGAGCCTCTACAGTGGAGGCGGATTCAATCGGCATGTTGTGTGGCAGTGAAGTCATACAGTGATGCTGTAGGTTTGAGGGCTTTGGTGCTTCAATTAGCTTTCGAGGATTGAAGCAGAGCCAACTCTTGGTACAGGCCACGTAGGTGGTTGCCGACAAGCCACCTCCTGGAAGGGGCGCTGCTGCGGGCCCTCAAAATAACGTTTGAACCTAGAACTTTTTAATTATTCTTTTTGTGGGAGCTGTCATGACTTTAAAGCTTTAAGGTCGGTCATACTCCATTAATGTTTGGGGTGGTGTGTGTGAGGAATTGTGGGGGGCAGCGCCATACCATAATATTGCCTACGGCACCAGAATGGCTGGATCCAGCTCTGATGGTTGTGTGGTTCACTACAGACCTGCCCAGGATCGACTCCACCTCTGGCCGAGTGTCAGGTGGGAACGGCTGCAGCTCGTCCTGTGGTCCTGAGAGACAAGATGAGAAATGAAATGAGAGAAACAAATGGCTGGTGGTTGATCACTTGTTCTGAATCAGTGTTTTCTAAATATCTTCTAGCATCACCAACAACAAGAACAAGCCAACATATCAACATATCTGATGTTCCTGTAACCCTGACCTTCAGAGATCATCCATCAACCACCTTCATGCCCTACATATCAAGACTTGAAAAACAAGTTAACTTAATAAGTACACCTCTGCTTGGACTGAACAGCCACTCGTCACTGTATTGTGTGAAATCTGCAGCAATTTAACAATTCACCAACAACACAAAGATACTGACTAAATTCAAAACATGTCACCATAGCAACAAAGACATGTTGCTATGTATGCTATGTTACATGTTGACCTAAAGGAAGAAATCAAACTGTTGCCACACATACGCAGTTCCAGCAGGTCAATCATACCATGTGACTGTTCACTGTTTCTCCCCGCAGGTCTATCTCATGGGATGTCCTGTACAGGGAAAACTGGAGGCCAAGGAGAACTGGAGGAGGTGGTGGAGACCTTGAAACACAGTGTCTCGTTAATCAGCCGCAGGACGACAGAAAACTGTGAGTGGACCAATGTCTCCAAAAACTGGATAAGGATTTTATTGATAATTGAATTACATTTCTCTTTTATACATATTTCATAAATGATACAGGATTTTACATTTTTCTTTTTTGCCAACATTACAGCATCATATGTCAACAGAAGAAAAAAATAACAACAGAGCAGAATAAAAATAAAACAAGAGGTCAGGATGGAGACCCAGATCATTTCAACCCTAGATTCTGCTTCACTCTTTAGGCATTTTAAAACATGTCTTATTGTAAGTGCACACAAACAAGGTATTCAAAACATAACACACATTCAAAACAAATAATAACAATAATAATAATGTGATTTTTGGAGGAGGAAAAAAGGATGAGGATAAGTGAGGATGACAGAGGGGGAGAGAGGGAGGTGTTCCCCAAGTGCACATGACACTTTTCCTTTAGGGCGACAGTAAAGGTCAAGAGGTCGCGGAGCTTTCGCGGTCTGTCCTCAGGAGGACGGACGATGCTTTCCCGTAAACTGGGGAGTAAATAAGGTGAAAATGGGGCTGGGGTCGGATGAGCATTTGGTTGGCTGGGACAAACTCATATTTTGGCAGGGCGGGTTCTAAAGACGCAGCCCTGTCCACTGCCCATTATAACTAGGAATCTCTACAAACAACGTTCTTAAATTATCTTTGCAAGTTGTTGATTCTTCTTTTTTACATATTTTTTTATTGGATAAATCATCTTTTTATTTTTTACATAATTTCCCTTGTAAACATACATTCATGCAACACCCTCTTTATAATAAAGTTTCCCTATATTTGATATATTTTGCTTTAAAAAAATTAAAAGTGACGAGAAGAACGAAGGCAAAGAACGGTGGATGGCGTGATGAGGAAAAAGGAGGAGGAAGTGGTGAGGATGGAGAGAGAGAGAATATTGGACTGCAGAGAGAGGCCTCAGCTCTGTCCCCATGCACAGTACGTCTCCACGGAAACGATGTTGTCACTGTGTGTGTGTGTGAAGTAGATTTTAAGCTAATGGCAGCGATGAAGGGCGGAATTGATTTTGATCAACATTGACAGGCAGAGATGAGGAGACAGGTATTCATTAATGTGCTGATGTGAACTTTACCCCTCACCATTTGTCAACACCTGGATCCTATGTTCACACATGCATGCACACGCTTACACACACACACACACACCAAGATTCATTTCTACATGCAAACATTCTGATTTAATCCTATTTTTGATGCAGTCTCAACAAATAACAGGAGGACTTCCTCACGGTTGCTGCTTCGGCTTTATCCTTGAACATTTAAATCATTAGTCATCCAAAAGGCACAGGTTCCCTTGGAGATAACACACGTACACATGAACACACACACACACACTCAAACAATAACAGACCAAATCCTGTTTGGAGATCGCTGTGTCGTAACTTCTGATTTGACCCAAAACCATGCATTTCAGTGTTGCCATGAATCTACAGTTGCATACCAGGATCTCCTCGGCAGGATTGAGCCTTGAACTGAGTTCTCACTCATGCACACACATGTACACACACATTTGCATGAGCAGATGATGATGATCTTCCTCTAGAGGTCTGCATGCAGGGGGCATCATGTCATTGTGCGTCCCCTCTGCAGAGTTAATCTGCCACTGCAGAAATGGCTAGAAAACGAAATTCTCCATAGTGGTGAATGAGGGGGGCGGAGCACAGAGAGGGCCACCAATCCTCACCCTGAAAACCATGTGGAGCCGAAACATGTTTTTCTTCATCCTAGAATAATCGGGAAAAAAATGGACAAACATAAAAGTATGATTTAACTGATCGGGGCTGGGGTGGGGGTGGGGGTTGTGGGAGCAGGTGGTGGGGGTGAGACTTCAGCTCGATGCGGCAAAGAAAAGTGTCCAATTAAAAGTAGAAAAGTTGCAATAATGCTCCTACACATTCACATATTTCTACTGAGGGCATACCACAGCATGCAGTCTACCCTGCCTTGCCATCAGGGGAGCAGGGGGGCGGGCGGGGCATTACAGCGGCAGTGGGAGGAGGAAGCTCTGGCTTTATTTTAGAATGACAAAATAAAATCCTCAATATGACGCTTTGTTTGCGTGGAGGAGATATCGAACTGCAGGTTTCATTTTTGAGGCCATTTATCCATTTATGACTTCAGATATATTAAACCGCGACATGCCGTTAGATTTGTCTAAAAAGAAAAGAAATCGATTTTAACGTCCTCGTCTTTGAAGCGTTCAGCAGATACAGACCGGTGATGAATTAAGGGCGACGCCTGAGAAATGAGTGGAGCGATAGGACGACAGTGCTCCCTCATTCCAATGTGCCAGCATGGGAATGCTGTCAATCATTTGCTGAGGCCTTCGCCGCTCACCAGCCTATGAGACACTGCAATCAACAAAGCATCAGATCCTCTGAAATCCAGTTCCAATTGATCAAAGTTGTGGGGACGTTTTTCTTGCAGCCAAATATCACAAGACATTTTCCTTTAACTCTCCACCCAACTGTAGTGGTGGGAGCCCCAGAGTTCAGGGATGGAACCGCAGCTCAAATCAAAGGCATTGTCACACTCATTTGGCTTTGATGTCGTTCGCCCCCTTTTGGTGGTCATGCACAGGAGACTGTTGCTGTGAAGTATTTGATGCGTGTGAGATGAGGAGATAACAGCATACACTATAATGCTGTTTGTATGTTCAGGGGATGTCAAGGATCTGTCCTGTTAAAATGACGTGCGTATGAGAGCTCCTCCCCCCACTGAAAGAAACTAGCCTCTGGTCATCTGTTTATTTGATTGTATACATATATATATATATATATATATTTATATTCTTCTCATAACAAATATACTATGGCTTTCAAAATAAAAAGTGCCAAAATATTTTTTTTTTTGGAATAAAAGAACACACAGTGATGTTGTTGTCGGTAGTACTTCTCAGACTTAGCGCAGAAAGGGCCCCCCGCTACAGGACGTCAACAGGAAGAGGAAGCGGGGGTGTGACCGTGCCTACATCCCGTCGAGTCGAGGAGGATCTCCTGACAAAGGTCACATGAGGAAGGACAGCTGTCCGTCACCTGGAGGAGGCGCGGCCCCAGGAGAGGGGGGGAGGGGGGCGCGTGGGGGGGCGGGGGGGCAGCGAAGTTCAGCGACAGGGAGATGAAGGTCTCCCTGATGGTGCCACTGCAGTGAGGACGTTCCTGTAAACTTTAACATGTGGGACAGAGAGAGTCGTCGCCCCCCGACCAAGAGCAGGTGTGTGTGTGTCCACAGTTTCACTTCACAAGAAAATGGAGGACTGCACTGCCGTGTCGTTCCACAGCAAGGCCAGGGTGGGCGTCCCAGTGTACCCTGAAAGTCCGCACCCTCCCCCCACCCACACACACACACACATACATACACACACACACTCTCTCAGCAGTCACCCTCTGTGTGTCCTCTGTCCTGGAGCGCCTCGGGTGTGATGACTCCCCCTGGAGTTCCTTACAGGCAGTCCCTCTGGAGACTTGAGGCATGTGGCCAGTTTTATTCCATTATCATCACCATCAACGTCCATCTCGTCATCCTCGCCAACCTTCGCCTGCGCCACACTTCGTTTCCTGGTATTCTCTTCATCCTTCTTTGACAGAGTTTTTTTCTTTACTTGCGAGATTCCAACCGGACTTTTCAGTCAGGAAAGTAAAAAGAAAAGAATCAAAAAGAAAGAAAAGAAAAGGGAAAAAAAAGGAGAAAAGACTAACTCCCACAGTCGAGAAAGGGATGGGATTCTTGGGTGTGGGAGGAATGGGAGGAGAGGAAGAGGGAGTGGGCGGGGGAGGGGGGACTGAAAAATAGCAGAGGGTGAAAGGAGAGGGAGAAGGGTGTTGGACGGCAGGAAGGAGGAGGGAGAGGTACTTGTAGGAGCTGAGGAAGGAGGGAGTCACTTGTTTGTTATCAATTTTTACTGGTGGAGAGCTGCTGGACCGGGAGCTGGAGCTGGAGCGGGTCCCGAAGGCGCTTCAGATCCAACTCCACCTGGAGAGGGAGGACATGAGATGAGTCTGTCTGTGTGTGTGTGTGTGTGTGTGTGTGTGTGTGTGTGTGTGTGTGTGTGTGTGTGTGTGTGTGTGTGTGTGTGTGTGTGTGTGTGTGTGTGTGAGGACACTGACATGAAAGTGGATCCATGCACAGCTGTAACCAATCCAAACAGTAAAAAATGTGACACAGGCTTTTCTGCAGACTGTACCTCAGCAATATCCTCCTTCAGCTTGTTGTACTTCTCAATGTCGAAGCGTGTCCTCTTCACCCCCTTGTGGAGGAACAGCAGATACTGTCTGTCTCTAGCGTCGGGGTAAACATACTCCTGCAGATGACAGACACAGACACGGGCCCAGCACTTTGTCAGAGAGGGTAAGTTGATCGCACGGCCTCGGGCCAAGTCACGCCGGTGACATCAATCGCTGATTTATAAATGCTGAATAGAATTTGGGAAGGTCGTCGGCGTCACCAGATCAGCCTTTTAAACGTCTAAAAATACCCAGGTTTGAACGCGGACAACGAAGAGATTTCATTTTTGTAATGCGTCTTTGCCTGAATGCTGAGTTTGCTGCATAATGATGCTCCAGTAGCCAAGGATGTGTCACGTGATTTGGCACAAACACACAATCAGTGCAGCAGTGAGGTTACTTATGACATTAATCTGATAATAACTTAAACAATATCTAATTAAAAAATATCAAAAAATAATTTGAAGAAAGCACATCTGACTTCCAAAGAGTCCATGATGGTGTCTTCAAGTTATTTAATTCCTTTCACCTAGAGTCTGAATCCCAAAGAAAGCTGCAGTATAATGTATAGTCTAATGTACAGTATGATGTACAGTCTAATGTACAGTCTAATGTACAGTATGATGTACAGTAGAGTGTATGATTCGGTCTTACCTGGCGTGTGAGCACAAAGTAGGCATACATGGCCATGGCTGTGCCATAAGTGATGAAGTAGGTGACGGGCTCCATGATATCCCAGGAGTACTCCCACCAGGTGAGCCGGGCCAGGATGCCAAACTGGGTGGCCATGTACGCCATGCCCCCCCACAGCACCCAGGTGGTGCGCCGCTCCGCCTTCTTACTCAACTCATCCTTCACCTGCACTCAGGGCAAGAAGTAAACAGACGGTTAGACAGATTTTTTTCAAGAAAAAAAAGAGGGGACTTTGTATTCAGAAAATTACAAAACTGAATTTTTGTACAAAAAACGGGGAACAGCTGTTGACCCTCGTTTCCAGATTCAGAAGTTAATCATAAAGAGATTATCTGTTGGGTTGGAATCACAAATTGATGACCTCATTACTGGGATGACAAACTTGTGGTTTTGTTTTTTCTCAAACAGATGGCTGAGGCTTCTTCAGCCAATCAATTCAAAGCTTAAAAGATAGGGTTGTTATTAAAAGAAGAAACTATGTGTGACACAGTATCTGAAATTGTAAACAAGCACTTCAAATTCTACTTGTTGAAAAGCAGTGAAGAGCAGGTCTTTGGTTTCATCTTTAATCATTCAGTTATTAGTCAGTGAAGAGTTTGGCACAGTCACCGCTGAAACTTCAACTCCAAAAAGTCACCGACCTTCTCTAGGGGGCGGAGTTCAGAATTCAGGTCCTCCAGTCGCCCGATCAGCTCACGCTCTTTGCTAAGTTGGTGCTCCTCGATGCGCAGGGTGGTGTAGAGCTGCTGCACCAGGAACTTCACGTCGTTCAGCCGCTCTGCCTCCTCATGGGGCAGAAGATCTGAGGCGTGGACACAAAACATATGAACAAACTTTGAGTAAAGAATGAAAGAAAACAATTGTGATGTGACTTATAATGTGGTGGCCACCCAAAGTCAGACAGGTCTAACTGAGATGGTCCTCACCTCTCCTCGGTGGCCGCACGTGGTGTGTGGTGTCATTGATGACAAGTTTGAACTCATCCAGTAGCAGGATGTCTATACCGGTGGAGGAGGCCACCCTCGCTCCATCTGGAAGAAGGGGAGAGGGGACAGTGGGGGGTTGGGGGGGGGGGGGGGGGGGGAGGGGGGGGGGGGGGGGGGGGGGGTGATAGACTGATGATGGGCATCCACTTCACACACTCTTCACCTCACTCAATAATCAGCCTCATTGCTGCCTGATTATCGTGAGAGGTCAGAGCAGATGAACTTACACACTGAGTGAGATTTCAAGCACGACTTGTTCTTGTATAATAATCCCCCTGTGCGAGGAGAGGGATGAGAACCCATGTCATGCCGCATGCATTGGTATTAACACTGGAATAAGAGCCACTGCTCCACGAACACCTAATAGCCCCAGTATTAAAGAAAACACTTGAAAGCACATAGGAGAATGCATTTGCATGACCAACTCGAGTAAATGATGATGGCGTGGGCATGTGTGTGTGTGTGTGTGTGTGTGTGTGTGTGTATGTGTGTGTGTGTGTGTGTGTGTGTGTGTGTGTGCACATACCTATGGAGTAGATGGCTACCCGGTCGATGCCTCTGTCCTCCGCCTGGAGCTGTTGCAGGAAAACTCCCACGCAGTCGCTGAGAGGCTTGAGGGTGAACTGACAGCGCTCTCGCCGGGAAGGCAAACTGACCGAGATCACCGGCAGTCCATTCTGATAGACTACTGTCACCTCTGGGTCACAGGAGAGAGAAACACAGCGGAAAACAAAGTCACCAAAACAGAACATACAAAACAACAACCTGAGGCCGAGGATGAACCATGGAAATGTGTTTGTGTATGTGTGATTGAACCCAGTGAACATGAACACGTATGCACGAGTGTGTTGTTTGTTTTGCTCTGTGCCTTGGGGTCAAGGTTTTCCCTGGACGTCTGGGTTCGGAACATAAGCCGGCTTGAAATATCGGTCTCACTGGGAAATCACAGGCATAATACACAGGGTTTGTCAGATGGTGTTAGTGAATGCACAGGACTAAGTTGTTGCAGCTCCTCCTGCCTAACGGCACCAGCAGGGCCTGGTATGTGGACAGCTGACATTGCAAGTTTGATTCCCAGCAGGGGGCAGTACAAGGGCAGCTCCACAGGTCACAAGTTCATTCACAGCAACATAGCATTCTCCTGACACTGCTCAGACTAATCAGATTGATCAGTCCAACTGATTATTATAACAGCTGGCAACTAATTTGGGAATCGATTGATCTGGTCTGTTTGAAATCACAGCATGTGCCTACTCATATGGGGGTAGGACATGCAGTCTGCAATAAAATGCAATATACATACCTTATCTTTGAACTCAGTTTTTATTATAATTAGATCTGTTTTAATCTGAAAATCCACTGAGTGATCCAGGAATACATGTTTTGTAAATTTCAATTTAAAAAATCGACAGTTGACAGCTCAACCTGACGCCGGCATTTTTCTAAAAACACAATATAGAGCAACAAACGGTGACTAATGTTCTAAGTGAATGTTGCACCGCCATGTCTCTGCTGACTGCAGCAAAATAAGCGCATGTGGACCCGTCAGACCCTGAGAATCAATAACACCTGCTAACCTCCTCACGGAGCAGCCGCTTCAATTCCTTCATGCCAACTATTGATATTTCTAATTCCCACAGAAGTCATAACAATAACTCTCGATATCACTTGTGAGGTGCGACTCACAAACAGAGATTGAGCAACACATCACAATCCCCTCACTGCTTGAAGGGCTTCGGCAAATAAAGAAAAATAGAAGGCGGACAAATGGAAGCGAATCCACGCCACAGACCGTGATGATTTGGGGCTTTTATGTGCTGGTTCTCAGCTGCGGCGCCAAACAGCCTGTCATTTTTGAAACCTGCAAAGCAGAGCCTGAGTGATGCACAGTGGTACTTTACACCGTGTAATCCAGCTCTGCTGCTCCGTAACCAAACAGGTTACAACCATCCTGCACGGCTTACACCATTATCATGCCGAGTGGCCCCTGACGACAGGGCCATGCATCAAGGCGGGCGAGCCATGAGCCCACAGAGGAGCCGGATCCAAGCTGCCGCCACCGCCGCCGCACCAGACAACCTCTCCCTCCTGCTCGGGACCACTGCAGTGAATCAGCACATCTCCGCCTGGGCTCGCACCAGAGGAGCGAGGGGGACCGCCGTGCAGGCGCCACGGGCAGGGTGGAGGGTTTCTCCATCGTGTCGGGAGACAAAGAGGGTGCGGGCGCTTCATCCTGTGCCAACCCCTCCATTCATTACGCCGACAATTTGAAACATCGGCCCCAGAGTTCTGCTGGCACCGTTCTCCTCCCTGCACCTGCTTCCTCTCTGCTACTTATCCCAGCAAATCACTGTAGGTGTGAGGATCCAATCTCTGCTCCCATGCTCCGGCTATTAATGCTCACTTTAAAATCAAATCAGCTTGTTCGATGATGCTGCTGCTGTTGCTGCCCCCACCCCCCAAAACACCACCTCCACCTCTCTATTACCCCCACCCACCCCCCATCTCCTGCTTCTCACTCAGATGAACAGCTGCTGCTACCCGGAGACAGATTTCATATTAATGACTGCTGGCTGTTATCTCAGAAAGAGCCTCCTCTCTCTGATCGATGCAGAATTCTGCTGCGATGTGAGGATGACTTTTCTCGCACGGCGTCTGGGACTGGATTTCAGGGTTTGATTTTTAAAAGGGGGGAAACTCCCCGATGTGGCTCACGCACAAACTACAAACTTACCATCTGGTGCAGCAGAGGTACAAAACAGTCTCTGGCCATGCGATGAGGGGCCGCCCCTCCAAACCTGCAGACACAGAGAGAGAGAGAGACAGAGACAGAGAGACAGACAGAGAGAGAGAGAGATACAAAGAGAGAGAGAGAGAGAGACAGAGACAGAGACCTGGTTATTCCACATGCACACAGTGTCCTCTTATCTAACATTGCTTTTCTGCCGACATGGCATGTCAGACATCTTAACCATTTATCCCTCTCATTGTTTAAGCATCATGGTGACAATTCACTGTGTTGGAAAACAAATTACTCCATTTACCATAAAATGCAACCACACCCAAGACACTCAGTTTACAGGTCTAACTGCAGCCTCAAACCCATAGAATTCAGGCTGCAGCGAAAGACTATTTTGCTTATTATCTATTTTATTTCAATGAATTGTAGAATTTAACACAAAGATAATGGCTAAAATTGATCATGTATCAACAGTAAATGTATTCTTGGCTCTTTCCAGGAATTATGAGAGAGGAACTGTTTATGCTATCAAGGGTTCAGAAGTATTATCAAGCATTAAATTGAATGGCGGAGACAAACATCTTCACATATCCTCAAATAAACCAGAAACAGAGACCTGAGCACTGGGAGGAAAACGCCTCGGTGGGAAACACTCGTAGCAAGCAGCCAAATGCAGCCTGAATAACAACACTGTGGTTAAGCATGAATTCTCCACTTATGTCACTCTAGACTGGAGGGAGGAGGAGGAGGAGGAGGAGGAGGAGGAGGAGGAGGAAGACAAGTGCAGGAGCAGAGCTCGGGGAAACCCTCGCCTTCTTTTCATTCATGTGCTGCTCGAGCATGTTTGGAATTACAGAGATGCTTTACTGATGAGCTGCGGTCGAGCCTTTTATGGCCATGAGATGTTTTCACACTTGCGCAGAGAGAGAGAGACAGAGAGACAGAGACAGAGAGGGAAAGAGAGCGAGAGACAAGGATGAGAAGAAAGAGTCCGAGGGGTGAAAACACAACTTCTCGGATGAAAGTTCCACTTATTTGTAAATCCGCACGCACACACACGCACGCACACACACAAAGTATGCCTGTGTTCCCCTGCAGACAGCTCCCTATCCATCCATGTGACACTGGTATTCACAGTGTGTGCAGACACTCTATATTTTCCACAGACAACCAGCAGCACCAGTTCTGAATAACAGATTTAGCAAAACCCCCCAGGTTGTGTTGGATTGGAATTGTTTCACCGTCAACCGGGCTGACAGCATTTTACCCAGCATTCAACGGGCCTCATTGTGATGCACTCACTGTGTGTACAACTGCTGTACTATCAGACTTACAATATGCACACACTCCGTGACCTAAACTGAGCCGCAGCACAACGGCAGTGAATCACTACTCTCACAGCTTCAGCTTTTATGACTGTGCAGCGACAGATATGGAAAAATATAGAAGACGTATTCCACTGTGCGCGCGTGTGTGTGTGTGTGTGTGCTTGTGTGCTGTCACTGCTACCAAATGCTTTTCTATTCACTGAGCCGAGCACAAACACTCTGGATATCCATCTACCAATTGCGGCTTTTACACATTGGACGTTTGGAAAATGGTGGACATGAGAGCAACGAGATCAAGGCGCAGCGGCCAGCGATAACGTCAATGTTGTGAATACAAAGACCAGCTCCTCTTTCCCCAGGAGGACAGATTTGCAGGTTAACTACAAAAGAAGCTCCCTTTCTTCCATCATGTGACTCATGAGACACAGGTCGGGAATGGAGCGACTCAAGAATGCAAGTGCAAGATTAAATAACGTTCCATCATGCCCAGAACCTTTTATGGTTTTTGTACAATACATTCACTTCACAAGATCGATTAAGATGTGATTTACAGTGAAATGCAAAGTGCCTGGACTGCCACAGGTCATCCAGAAACACGGAATATCATTTCTCAGTGAGGGGACAGTGGGGAGGCTGCAGTGGGACTCCCTGTAATCCCAGTATCAACCTGACTCTGCTGCCAATCAAATGCTGCTGATTAAATGTCCCTGCCTGTCAATCATAGGGGATCGGACCGTCCATCAAGTCTCTGCAACCATCTGATCAAGCTTTCAGACACCTAGGAAAACCAGAACCAGGCCCCGACAGACCAATATTGGTCAGCCCCTCCAGCTCACGGTGCAAATGACCATCCACCATTCAAAGGCTCTGAAAAGAGGAGAATCGGAGTCACTGTGGAGGGAAAATGAAAGATGAAAACTGCAGGAGTGAGGCAAGACTGATGCACTGAGCCTCTCTGTAAATATCACCATGATAATGATGAGTGTGAATGTGTGCGTTCACATCAGGATAGTACAACTCTGACTGAAGCAACACCAGGCCAGAGGAGTGTTGCAGTAACTCTACTCACAGTGTGTGTGTGTGTGTGTGTGTGTGTGTGTGTGTGTGTGTGTGTGTGTGTGTGTGTGTGTGTGTGTGTGTGTGTGTGTGTGTCCTAAACGAGAATACTAATCAGTGTCCCGTGATACCAAGAGGAGCCGAACAGTGATTAGGCTGCTGATCAGATGACATGTTGAGGGAGGCGTTTTGCTGGGTCTCGAATAAGTGCACAGTCTGCAGAGAGGTGTCCAACAAGCAACGGCTTTATACAGACACTTCACACAACACACCCCGACAATGCTCACCATCACAAACATATGCAAATCTGATGCTAAGAATGTGACTCTGTGTGTGTGTGTGTGTGTGTGTGTGTGTGTGTGTCCATCTGTGGAGTGCAATACACTTGCGAATGTACCTTTGCAGGTGGTGGGAGTGTGTGTGTGTGTGTGTCCACCCATCTGTTCGCCAGCCTGTTAGTAGCGGTAGTTGCAGAGCGGCTGAGACAACCCCCCCACACACACCTCTCGGATCCATCCCTCAGCACACAGCCACTGAAACACTGCGTGAAATATTCAACAGCGTAGCAGCAGTCAATCGCACAGCAACCTTGGAATCAATGTCATATGGCTGAGAGAGGGGGGAGGGGGAGAGAGAGAGAGAGGAGGAAAGAAATGGGGGCATCATTCAGGAAGACTGGGTGGGAGACGGACAGATGAGCCAGAGGAGGGAGGAAAGAGCTGTGCAGGGGTGGAGGAAAGAGGAGGAGGAGGAAGGAGGAATGCATGGATAAATGGAGGAGTAGCAGGGGAGCGATAGAGATAAATGAAGGCTGGAGTAAAAAGGGTGTGAGTCACGAGTGTGCTTGCATTTCTGACCATGTGCTGCATATACTGTACCCTGCAGCAGACGAGCACTCCCCATTGAAACGTGACTGTAGTGTGTGTGTGTGTGTGTGTGTGTGTGTGTGTGTAAGAGATAGATGCTGGAAAGGGAGAGAGAGTAGGAAGACAGTGAGAGAGAGAGAGGGAGGAGGATGAAAAGGGAGTGAAGGGAGTTGAAGGGAAAGCAGAGGGGGAGAAGAGAGGAGAGGAGCAGCAGACTTGCCGGGAGGGGATGGAGGAGGAAGAGGAGGAGGAGGGGGAGGGGGGAGACTGCTGATCACTGCAGTAAAGGAATCCCTCGTCTAGAAAGGGGGGTTGCCCCTCAACTTCTCTCCCCCCCTCCCCTTCTCTCCATCACTCTGTAGCGATGAATCCTGATGTGCTGGCGTTTTTTAATTTCCTCTCAATTCTCATCTGCACTGCGCTTTAACTTCCTCTGCATTTCACCACCAGCTCACGTGGGCATGTGTGTGTGTGTGTGTGTGTTAAAGGGGAGAGGCGCGCACACACACACACACACACACACACACACACACACAGTGTACATGTGAAGGGGGGAGTCCCAGTGGACTATACAGTCCTCGTCCTCATACAAAAACATCTCTGTCTGTAATGGGAGCAGATAGCATTGGTCACATGACTCTGCAGTACATACATGTATGTTTTTATCGGCTCCAGTCGTGATGGAAACATAATACACACTTTACAAAGAGAATCTCGGTTTCTTCTGTGACACAGAGCCAAACCTGCTGACGCTTGTGATTCCCAGCACCATTCTCAAATCTCTTCTGTGTCCTCAAATCTGTGTTGTCATGCTTAGATTTATATACTTGTCCCCACCCTTTACATCTCCTGTGTCTATTTATCTGGAGAATGTACCTTTAATCCTGCATGGTCATTCGCTAGCTGTATTATGTCATTTGGTTCCGCGACAGCTTTATATTAACGTGCATTATGAATACACTTTAGGAGTCAACCCCTCTTTTCAGTGCACTTCAAGAAACCTGCATGTGCCTGCTATTTTGGTGCAGAGGAGATTGAAGCATGATAGTATCCAGGAGTTAAGCCATGTGTTGTGATACTGGGCTGCACAGCTGTAGTATGTGGAGGGCTCAGTCAAACAAGTCAGTCCAACACATCCCATCATTTCTCCATTAAGATGAGAGCCGCTGACTGAAAAGTCCAAAGTATGTTTCACCCTGTGCCCTGTGGATGGGGACACAGTCATCCTGCTTTCAGTTCCAGATTCTACCTTGAATCTGTCACTCGTCTGGGTATCGATCTGCGATAAAGTTGAATCCAACTCATACATCACCACGGCAACAATCCCACACAGACGTGAGAGTTTTCAGGAATAGGGATGAAAAGGAGAGCGGGGAGAAGATGGACACGGCTGCATCTCCACCTTCTGTCAATACCTGCTCCAACTGTTTCCTCCGACTGTGCCGAGTCCCAGAGACAGAATGACGTTCTTGTCCTGGTTTCAGAGCAGATTATATACGTACGTATGCAGGAGTTCAGAGACTTCTCCTCTTCCTCATAATTCACATCAACCTGCAGCAGCAGCAGAGCAGTTTGCTCTGAGGTTCGCGTGCTCAGCCAATCAAAAGAATAATAAAGGAATCGGAGGCGATCTCACCCAGGGACAGAATGTATGAGGTGTTACGTGGGGCTGAATGAACAGCTTTGAAGAAGCTCTGACCCGTTTCCATTGTAACTAACATCCAAGCAAGTGTTTTAAATGCGTCGTTTTTATCTATGAATGTGGTGACGTTTCTCTATCATTCACTCTGTCATCAAACCCTACGGAACTGGATTCTATGACGTTTTGTGAACGGGTGCAGTGTGATGTAAGAATTCTATTTTCACTTTTTTTCAGTCTTGAATATAATGGGACAGGACCCATTCGCATTTCATATATAGATTGTGGATATCTGATATTATGTACAAAACATGCAATACAATGATGCATCAGCCATGGTGTAGGTGTTTAATCTCTAAATACCAAAGCCTTTGTACTGAATGTTGATGGCTGCAGCCAGTGATTGTCATCTGAAACTGAGTTTGCAGTAAAAATAAAAGCCTTCAGCGTTGACTGGTCTATGACTCTATGTGATGTATAATCCAATCAGATAGCGCTGTGGTTGGGACATTAAGTTTAGTAGAGTGGTGAATGGAAATTCAACACGTGGTGAGACATAGCTGCAGTGGAAGCAAAGTTTTATAGGTTTTAATAAACTAACTTTATTATAATCATTAACTAAGACACAGGCACGACTCTCCAACAAAACGCTGGACATCAGCCCTGATGATCTTTCTGTCTGAAAATGAGTCCACCCTTAATTACAGCATGATTCATTAACGATTCCTCCTCAGAGAGCTACATCCTGTCTTGTAGCTGGTGAACCACGCGATGCCGTTCACATCAACAGCAGCCTGCGGGTTTGAAGAGTCTGGAATAAATGTGACATTTCAAAAAAAGTCAGCAAAGGGAAACAAATCTTCAGATGACTGATGATGGCTGACGCCGGGGTGACCTAAATGCTCACAAAGTAGAAAGTGGTTTCTGATCTCATTACAACAATAATGCAATGACAATATCGCCTCTCTGATGTGAGTCGTGCACATGCAACCTTCTGCCAACTGGAGATACAGCGCATCACTGTCTGCGGATCACACGGCTGCATGTTTGGACTGCAGCTCAGCTCGTTCCCCGCTCGGTTGTTGTGGCTGGATGTGAACGCGAGATGACACGGCAGTTTAAAGCCGAGCGCCAAGCCCATGCTGGATCGCATGGGGGCGCGTGCGTGCATGTGTGAGACAAAGTGGAAGCACTATGGAGTAATGTCACTGACACCATGTTCTTCCAGCAGTGGGGTGAGGGAGAGGAAGCCTCTTGTCTGTCATATACACAACGACTGCATCCATCTATGTGGTAATGTGCTGTCTTGGGCCGCGGCTGCAGACCAGTTAATGTGGTTAGTCGCACACAAGTCATTCATGGAATTATTCAGGGATGCACAGGCTCGTACGCACTCCCAGGCATGACTGCACACGTGCGGCCTCATAATCTCTGAATATTATGTTTACTTATCAGACACGGATGGGATCCTTGTATTTTCAATCCCCCTTTTCCAGCTGATGTGTGCGGAAGGGTTTAGAAAAGAGGGGGGTGTTGGGGTCGAGTCCCCGGGGGCTCAGTCATTTAGGAGAGGCGGTGCGGCGCTCCATCAATGTGCCGTGACAGAAAGAGCAGGGAGAGCAGGTCAAGGTGGGGTCAGCAGGAGGTCACAGTGCGGAGAGCGGCAACACTCGAGGAGATAAATTCTGAAGATGTGTGTGTGTGTGTGTGTGGGGGGGGGGGGGGGGGGGGGGGGGGGGGGGGGGGG
>JAFBJT010110714.1:8874-53996 GCA_016785325.1 Chascanopsetta lugubris | reverse complement strand
TTGGGGGGAGGGGGCGGATATGAATGCCTTCCCGCCATCATGCAGAAAGTGACGGCTGCAGGGAAACATAGAGCCCAAGCATAAACGAGACACTGGTGACAGTGAATTCTATAACGCAGCCTTGTTTCCTGTACATCACCAACAATTGGCGGTGACATCCTGCTGACTCTCCGCTGAGAGCCCTCTCCATGTGGACTGTCAGAGCTGGTGATAGAGGTTTATGAGCTGTCAAATTAGAAAGGTCCTGTGACCACCAGCTCGTCAACTCCCAGGAGAAGAAAGTGTGGGCCAGGCGCTCATTCATTAACCCACTGAGAGTGAGTGTTCAGTGATTTTACGATATATTAGGAAAGTGCTGCCTGCGGGACTTTCGCGTCTCTCACTCTACTATGCGCTGATGAGCAGTTTCTATGAGAAATGATTTTAATCAGAACAGAAACAAATATCTGACTCTAACGTGAGGCTAACTGCAATTACATATCATCTAAAGTGCTGAGTAATCAATTGATGAATCACAAATCCATTCATTTTTATGAATTTATCGTTATAAACTGACTAATCACTAATTAATCAGTTAATTAATTTGCTTTATTGACCTGACATACCGACATGATGACAAATGCAAAAATACAATACTAAGACATTAACATGCATTTAGTTTCTGTATCCATCAATATGAGCATTGCATGCTGTGTGTGTGTGACATACATATGTGCACTACACCACAGATGGAAATACTATTCCAAAGTTGACATCTCATTTTTGCATTTTGATCTGTACAATTCAAATTGTCACAAATAACATGTGTAAAACGACATGCTGCAATGTGTCATAGACCAGTATCAGCCCAGTGAAATCAGTCAAGCTCCACTTGTTTGTTTGTAAAATGTCACACAATCCAATTACCATAACAATCATAGAAAGGGAGAAAACCAACAAAAGCAAACGACTGCATTGGAAAAGGTCAAATAAGAAATATATGACAGTTACTAGATTATCAAATTGTTGATTCATGTCCTGTCTGCCCAGAAGCAGATTTACTAAACGCATTTCTGAAGGTAAATTACATTGAATGGCACAAAAAGCTGCTGGCTCACATCGTCTAAGATATACAGCTGCTTTCTAAAGGGCACGTTGTGTCAGTGTGGCGGAGCTGATGTGTCCACTTCTATCTCTCAATACCTTTCACCTCCCCTCTCTCTCTCTTTCTCTCTTTCTATCTCTCTCTGCTAAGGGGCGAGGTTCTGTCCACTCAGCCTCCTGCAGCCCACACCTCCCCATCACATCACAGGGTTAACAAGTTGAGATGCACAGCAGCGAATGTTCTGAGCCAAGCACTCTCTCAATCCCCAGCATGCAGGCACGCACAGACCCACATGGTTGGTGTGTGTGTGTGTGTGTGTGTGTGTGTGTGTGTGTGTGTGTGTGTGTGTGTGTGTGCCCGCATACATACAGACAAATGAAGACACATATCCCCCTGGATAAGGTGGGCGCTCAGCAGTCGCTGGGGAAGAAAGTGGGTTTAAGTACAGTGTGACAGTAATCACACAGTCACTTCTTCTGCCTCAGTGCCGACGTGCTTATGTAACAAAAGCTGCCATTACTCTCCTCTCTGTTCCTCGTCTGGTAAAAGCCATTAAAAGATATGAAATCTGCAGTCGCATTCTTCACTGTTAAGTAATCTGCGCTCACACACACACACAGGGGGGAAGCCGTGACAAAGCAGAGTGCGCCCCACGAAAGCCCACACCAATCTGATCTCTCCACTGCAATGCAGAGTCCATAGTGAAAACAACGTTCCCCTGATTAGGCAATGTCAAACATCCACCCCCCCCCCACACACACACACACACCCGTTACAGCCAGATATGAATAATTCCTGTTTAATATTTTCATTCCATTTCAATAAATCGTCTGGTATTGTCTGTATGGTCATGCTCTGATGAATTGATGCCGACTCATGGCACACTCAGTTCACGGGATAAGATCCCCCTGCATCTCCATGACATGAGCGCTGCAGCAGAAGGGGGCGGTTAGAGCCTGCACACCCTCACCACCTCTGACACCACCAGCAACCCCGCTCCTTAGAAGTGGTGACACTGGGGCCCAATGCATTATTTAACAGCAGTGCGGGCTTCACGCCTCGGCTTACAAGGCGACCGTGGTGCTCCGCGGCTCCGCTCCTCGAAAGGTTCAACCCAGCTGGGGAGCAGCATCTGCACTTGCACCAGCCTCCTCGGGTCACGTTTGAGATGAAAGTGGTGCACTTTGATGGCAGAGTGTGAACGTGCGTGCGTGCGGGGTCAGTCCAGCGGCACGACGAGACCCTCTCTGATTGCTCACAACAGATGGTGCCGGCTGCTTGTGTCGGTGTTCATTTTCAAAGCAGATCACGCCACGGTCTAAACTGCTCCTGCAGACTGGATGGAAGTGCTTTTATTGCTTTAATTTGCCCACCCTCCCTTCTCTTCCTTACCTCATCTCGCCTCATCACTTCTACGCTCCCTGGGAAGTCATTGAGACCCTGCTGATATTCACTAACATCCAGTGGATCTGAGCGGGGCAAGGGTGGGCAGCCCATCGGGGCAACACTGGGGCATTTCCTACTTGGTCAGAGGGTCGTTTCGGAGTGGTGATATTACAACAGTGACGGAATGAGCTGATCCTGACCTTAATGCATGAGGTGTGACTCATCTTATTACTGTGTCCATATGTCCCTGTACACATGTACAATAACAGTGACCAAGGGCGAATGAGTGGAGTAGTAGGAAGCAGGAGACGATGAATCTTAAATGGAATCTACAATGTTGTGTTTACTGCCTTTGTCCTGACACCTCGGTCTCTGTTTTTCAATAGAAAATAATAACACAGCCCGTCTCCCCTGGAGAGAAGCTTCAAGTATTCTCTTTTGACGACAACGGGTGCTCCATGAATAAACATATATTCAAACAGTCCTGATATAAAGGGACATTGCAAGTGACTATTGGACGGTTCCATCCACAGCCATGGGCTTACCTTGGGTGTCAGTAACCAGAGGTTAGCGATCGTGTAAACCCCAAGTGGCAACCATCAGGGCTGATGGATGAGGATAATATGGAAGAGGAAAACCTCACATGTTTCCACCATGGGCCCATCCCCAGCTCTACCTATGCTCCGCCTAGTTGCCCATTTTTTGGATGAACCAGGAACTAGGAGGCATCTATTCTTATATACAGTCTATGGCAATCCCCTATTTTTTGGACAACATTGCTCCCAAATTACATTTTGTGGCCAAATTTGACTCTCGTGGTGTTAACTGACAAAATAACCAACCAGGCAGTTTGCAAATTCTGACCCTGAAATATTGTTCTAGTTAGGCTTTGAAGGAATGCATGCATATCCAGGCATGCACACACCAGCTGTGATCTTACTCCCGATCCTGATGTACGCCAAGGGTGAAGGCCTGCAGCTCCTTAACATCACACATATCACGCAGCAATCAATGCTGCTGAATAAGCACTGTTCAATCCTGATTATCTTGCCTTTCTCTCCCTTCCCACAACCTGCAGCACATAAAGACCTGCTGTCCCACTATAAATCCCACCAGTATAGTTATCCTCTTTGTAAGAGCACACAGCAACATTTTTACCATCACTTCGCCACGTCTGTGGAAGCATTAATTATAGTGCGAGATAAAACAAACAAGTAGCTCTCATTTATTCTGTCTCACCCCATGACCACTCTCTCCCACTGAAGCTACACCGTGTGGAAAAGAAACACAAAGCTCTACAGAGGACTTTTTTATTTTTTTGACTGGTGTCAGATATAAATGGTCCATTAAAGAGAAAGCTTTTTGAAGGCTTCGTGAAGCCATAACAGTCCCTCAAGGATTCGACGTCCATGATCATTTTTATCAAAACACACAGAATGTTCAGACCACATGCATCAGTACAAGGTCAGCACCAATTTATCTCTCATCTGATGCTGAAGGGCACAAGATGTTCCACTTTCTCTCTCTCGCGCTTCATTTACTTTTTGTTTCTGGCCTCTAATGGGTACGTTACAGCAAAGAGACAGATACATAGAGAGAAAATGAGGAAATAAGATATAAATGAGTGGATTGTTAACAAGAAATGAAGCCTAAGTTGCTTTCAGTGCCTCCTAGTGGCTGTCTATGGTATGTCATACATCCACTCTTCTCCATGTAAGTAGCTGGGACACACACCACCAATGAAAAGTCACATAAAAGGACATGTAGATTGATTTAGTCCACAAACTAGTTGATATGACTTAACATCTCACTCATGTATGTTCATGCTTTCACTTTTCCAGTGAGTTTAGTCTGATGGTGCCACTACATCTCTTCGTGGCTCTGACTGTGCCAGAGAGTTTTCCCTGGATGTCTCTTCTTATTTCTGTATAGAGGGAGGAAGTAGAGACAACTCATTCATCTTTGTATACAGCAAATGATGCAAATATACAAATATTTCTAACTGATGACTCATCATATTATGGTAAATTAGACATTCATTGCAAAACATGTTTTTGCATTTTGAGATGATGCCTCAGAGGTTTAAACTTCCTCTCAAAGGCAGATTAATGAATTTAGAATGTTATATAATACTTTCATTAAACGTTTCTTTAATTACTGGTGA
Source organism: Chascanopsetta lugubris (assembly GCA_016785325.1). Lineage (NCBI taxonomy): Eukaryota > Metazoa > Chordata > Actinopteri > Pleuronectiformes > Bothidae > Chascanopsetta > Chascanopsetta lugubris. Next base: position 49,362 of record JAFBJT010110714.1, on the reverse strand, counting down.
TGTCCAAGTTCCCCATTCTACAATGTTTCCATAGTCAGTTTCCTTTCTTAATGTTTCTACAAATCACACATGACAGTATTCACCTTCCACTTCATCTCAAGTGTTTGAGTTTCTTTCACGGGGAGCTTCTCTCAGACTCTTAGCATGAGAGATTTTCTAATGAACTGTCAGCTTAGACAAAACCCAGTAAAACCCAATAGTGAAAATGTCATATCTGAAATTTGAGGCAAGTAGATGACTATTAAGCCTGATTTGGGTGCTGTTGGTTTTCTGCCCCATCCGCTGAGCCTTTAATGAGCAATGAGGTGGAGTGGAATCTGCATGATTGTTTGAATAATATGTCGAGGCAGCGGCAGCCCACTGCTCTAACCTGCGGGTATTAAACCTGTCCACCTGGTCAGGATGGATGAGAGGAGAGGGGGGGTGGGGAATGAATAAGTCAGTGTCAGACAGGGTTTATGTTCACAACAGAGGCAACGGCATAACTTTATCATTTGCAGAAGCATCCATTCACGCACACACTGGCACAGTATTACGAGAGGTAGCTGCAGTAACCTGCGTATCCTTAGTTACTATAACAGCTGCCTCTGTAAATGGTTAAACAGCAGCTCGTGGAGAGCTTGGTCTGATGTTTGAAGCTGTGAGAGGAGGTGACGAGACTGAGCGCAGCTAATTGTGTCTCGCAGCCTCTGCAGTGAACCGCCAGCTGTTATTTATGGAACTGAGCTGGGGACTGATCCTTACGTGGAACTTTGACAGAGCTCCCCCTCGACATCGCGTCCTTCGTCTGCCTCCCACTCATGTTTTCAACATGTCTTGGATAGCAAATGAGTTTCACTAATACATGAGTGGGCAGACTGCATCTGCTGAGGTGAAACGTTCACAGACATATTAGTACACAGTTTATGTTTTGATATCCATGTGGAAAACCAATGGAAACAAATCTGCATCTATGTTCACACTCTGAACCAAATATTTATAAAAGCCTAAAAATGCCTTTGTAAAAAAGTATCGCTGTAGTATATCATTATTTCGGCTTATTATGAACTTTAATTATAAAGTTCATGCTTGAAGTTTATGTACTCTATGCTTGTTTGTGTGTGCATGCACCTATATATTGGCAAATCCAATATACATCCAAATGAACCATTCACAAATAAATTGGTATTTGAATTGAATTGAATTGAATTGAATTGAAATACTTTATTTAATCCCTTGGGAAATTCAGCACCGCAGTTCGCTCACATTAAACAATAAACAATAAACATTAAACATAGAGGTAGTCGAAGGACCACTATATAAACCCGGGTAAAACTATACACTCTCAGAGAATGATAAAATAAGGGAGAATCTAAGAAACATATATAAAAAACGATGAATATAGAGAAATGTGCCATGTACAGTCCTGTGCAAATACAACAATATAGGTGCAAAAATACTGAGTTTAAAATAAATGCGATTCAAATAAGTCCGATCAAACTCAAAATCAAAGTGTCGAGTGTCAAAAAGTACAGTCCCGTGTTAAAATAGAGTCTCTGTTCTAAATAAACATATGCAATGTTCAAGTGTCAAGAGTACAGACCGGTGCTACAATAGTCACTGATTCTAGATAAAATGCAATGATCAAGTGTACAAGTACATTCCGGTGCACATCCGGAAAAACGTGTGCAAACACAGCAGTTAAAGGAGGTATAGTGCAAGAACAACCAGATGCGTGATGTAATCACTGGTGCATTCAGTGATACTTGACAGTCTATTATCAGTCCATTTGTTTAAACCGTAGCAGAATCCCTATCTTCACAGCATTTATCGTGAGGCATTGAACAGTCTGATGGCCGTTGGCATGAAAGATATTTTACATTTATATTTTCATATGCACCAATATAACTCTTATTTCATAAAATAAGCACATTTGCATTTACATTTAAATGGCCTTTTTAACTTTAATAGACCAATGAACAGAAGTGTGTTCAGTTGATTAGTATAATATTAAAACAATAGATATATATACAGTAGAGTAGTAGTAGTATATATCATTTTCTTGTTTGTGGGGTTTAGGCAAAATCAGCTTTAATAAATTCTATAGAAATATGTACATTGGCATAGCAAATGTCTTCCTCCTGCCACAGAAATCTTTATGTATCATTTTCTAATTCAGTCTCTAAGACTGCACGACTCCAACATGCCCAGAATATCACCTGCTGTGGTGAGCTCTTTGTTGAGCTCTCGGTGTGAAGCTGCAGTGGTCGTCCATCCTCACTAGTGAACACTCCATGGAGATGACTTGAATAAGTGGAAAACCCAATCAACAACGCTGTAACACCGTGGCTCCTTTGCGGTGTCAGCCAGTCTGTCTGGGTTTGACTTTGCCGAGGTCCACATGGACATATGGCAGGTCGACATGCCTGAGAGATGAATGTGACTCCGACACACACTGAGCCACATGCTGCTTCAGGAGCTGACAGGAGGCTGCAGCAGCAATTTTAAAAGTTATTCGTATTATTTTTTGTCATTATTATCGACTCATCCCCTACACAAATTAATTATTGCCAGTTTCCAGTGAGAACCACAGCCACCTTCACTTCCCAGTAAGGATGTAGCAGACCACCATATGCCTCCTCTCCGCAGCTTCCTGCTGCTCCTTGGACCTGACACCAAGGTTTTGCAGAACATACATGGAGACCAACACTATGCACCTGGCTGCCAAACCCTTGTTTCTGAGCAGGCACATATCTGCATGCGTGTGTGACGAAGGCAGAGGAACATAAATCCCGCTGAAGGAGCAGGTGAAACGTAGAGAAATGTTTTTGCTTTAAGAGAACACCAGTGTAAATGTTCCTCCACAGGAACATTAAATCAATACTAAAGGATCTGTGTCACACAGGAAGTAGTAAAAACTATATTTATGGTATCTCTGCTCTGCACAGCACCGTGATTTAAGATCTCAATTTCACAAACGCACTGATAAACACAAGACAAAGCCATCTATCTATAAACAAATATTCAATTTGTATTTTTCTTTGCATCCCAGCAGAAACACAGGCTTCGACAAATCACAGTGAGACTTTTCATACAGCAACTGTAGGTTCAACTGAAAACCTGTGTCTGTACAACAATATAGAACTAGCTCTATATGAATAAAAGACATGCACATATGAGAATAAATCAACTGAAATTTAAATTTAAATTAAATTAAATTAAATTAAATCAAATTAAATTAAATTAAAGGAATTCGTGGCAACCAGGAAAATCAGTTTGCAAGTGAAAGGTAAACAAACTAAAGAGTGGGTGAGACATTCTCATATAAGAGAATTGAATTGCATGGTACTTCGAGGAACATACACACTAAACTATTAAGCCGTTTGCATGGATGGTAAAAATGTTATGGACCAAAGTGGAACTCAAACAGAGTTGAAAACACCAAGAGATCTCCAAAATGATACTATCACTCTGAGAAATATGAATCCATTCATGGGAAAAGATCTTTTGCACAGTTAATGATGACATATGATGGCCACTGAATGTGCCACCGTTGTCCGTATTTGAACCTACAACATGGTACAATCGGTGGACGTCAAGTCAAGAGGTTCATTACACTTATGAGAAACAGAATCTCAAGGTTGACCTCACACCAGAGACAGAATGGAAACTCTTCACACAAAACATCATACATCTAATCCCAGGTGGTCACCAAACAACATTCAGAGCATGCGTTACAGAAGTCTCACACTGTGTTGAAGGTAGGTCAGCGTGTAAACAACAAATGATCTGCAGCGAGACATAACCAGCATCACAGTGTGGATATAACTAACTGGAAACACAGCTCAGAGGTAGAGGGTGATGAAGCTGCATGTTAGCTTAACTAAGCCTTCTCTTTAAAGCATGTGGGAGAATCTATGATGCACTTTAGTTCTCATTCAACCTCAAGAAGTGTTCAGTCTATCCAGTCTTGGCTACTGTAAAAATCTGAAGGTGGAATACATAGCACTGGCTTGTTGAGGATGAATGAAAACAAGTGATGCAGTTTCACGTCCTGTCAACAGAAATGGAAACAATTTCACCCTAAAGTGACATTAGACCTGAAAGCTCGACTCCCAGCAACACACAATTGTCTGTATTGAGTTATAAAAGGTATTAAACAGACATGAATTAATGCCTCAGACCAAAGGAGCTGATCTCTGTGGACACACGGGTGCAGGTGAGTCCAGAACTGAGAGAGCAAACAAAATCTAATGAGCTGTGTTGATCTGCCACTTCAGCACCATCGGCTCTCATAAGAGGGACGCCGTCTCCATGCAGAGATAAAGGGTTGAATAAATGCCGTGACCCAGCGCCACCGACTTTTGGCGGCGTGTTCCCGCCCAAGCTCAGCAAACAGCCCTGAAGGGCGAGTTTCACCTTCCGTCACCTTTTGCGTGAGGACGCACAAATGAAGTGGGCTGTGGAGCAGAGCTAAATCCTCACTTTTGCTACAGTCCCAACGGTGCCCGGTGAAATTGGCGCTGGCACGGTACCCTGCTGAATACTGCTGGAGAGATACTATATTCTTAGACAGACAGACGGTGCCGGGTTCTTGGTGTCAGATTGGTAATAACAAGTAAAGTGTCTATCTAAGCTGTTCACAACGGGCATCTAAAATTCACAGATCCCGAGCCGGGGGCCAAGTGAGCTCTCACACAGTCTTGGGACGGTCTGCAGGAAGCAGGTCTGTGAGTCGCCTGTCACGCTGCCAAGCTGCAGGAGAGCCACTGCAGTCACACCAGCCCACCAGCCAAGCCTTTGGACCACAAAGGATTCTGGGGCGGAGCTGCGTGCCCACCCTGGCGCCGGTGCCTCCGAGTACGGACTCAATCAAAGTGGGCCGCTACTGATGGAGGATGGAGCTGTTGATGACTTTGTTTTAATGTCGCCCTCGCCCTCTAATCTGGTACACTGCTCCTCCTCTCGTCTGTGCCCTTCCTCCTCCTCCTCATGACCCCAAACAGAAGTGATCCAGTCAGCCTCTGTAATGCCACCACAATGAGCAGTCTCCATATCGCTCTGTCCTCGTGCCCCCCGCTCAAAGTATCTTAATCCTCATCGTCATTGTTCTTCCTCCGTTCCAGTGTGACTCGAAATCTTCCTCAAGGGCCTCCTCCACATCCTGCCACCCTGCTGCCATTGTTCCTGCCCGTTTCCCTCTCTCTCTCTCTCTCTCTCTCTCTCTCTCTCCACGCTACTGCTCTGATGTTGGCGAGAGAGCACAATCGAGGGAATCCAGGTCCTTCCATCACATCGCCTCCCACAGAGCACTAACCGCTGCAGCTCATCCAGTGGTTAAGCTGCCAACATTGTCAAAGCGGTCCCTTAACCTTGGAGCAAGAGACATCTTCCTTTTTGTAACAAAGATACTGTACATAATGTGCATGATGAATGAATCATAGGAGAGGGACCCACCTTGTGGCCTCCTGCCACACACAGTGCAGGCCGGGCTCGACCACAGAGCTTAAGGAGGTGTTTTGATGGATGTGTTTCTCAAAACACCTATTTACTGATATAAACAGTTCATTTGAACTGCTCATCCTTGATGAAATTACAAGAAACCCAGGCAGAGAAAACTGGTAAATAGAACAAGTGTATGTGGAACAAGCTGTTTATCTGACAGATAAAATAAAAAGGAAAAAAAGAGATCTAAAGATGCAAATAAAGATCTAAGAGTGGATTATAATTCTGCGTTGATAGCATTGGGGCTATGTGTTTATTTTGCATAATTAGGTGCAGCATTCAGAAATCCTGTTCCACAGACTTTTGTATTTTCCCTGTGCTCCACAAACCACAAAGAGGGTAACTCTCTCTGACAGCTATTGAGATGTCATGAAGAGCATCAAATCTCCACTGAAACAATAACGTGTTGATTTATGCGACACTGTGACGACAGTGATAATGTGATGTTTAATGAGTCTTCATTTCTAATCTAATCTGGAAGGCTGACAATTTATTGAATATCAACACAAAGTTTTTCCCAGAATGGTCAAATCTACCCTGGTTACCCTGGTTACCACCATGACAACATTATTAAGTATTAAGATGACTTAATCTGCGAATGTGGTGCTAAAATATTCAACTACTGCATTATTATTATCATCCTCCTAGTTTTCACAGTGTGTATGAGGACCTCAGTGAAGACCTCAAGTGAATGCACTAGTTGCAGTGGATCAAGAGTCATGCTAGTTGTGAAGATCTAACAATAAAAATCTAACAGTCAATGTGGCTTTTAACTGCAATTCTCCTTCAATCAAAATGAGTGGAAGGTATCAACACATTCAAACATAGTAATTAGATGGATAATGTAATTAGACACAGTGATGATGTCTGAGGCCGACAGGTGGTCGGCGGCTTTACAAGGTCGATTGCTTTTCCTTGTGTCATGAAGGAATTACCTCTTTAACTCTCTGGCATTTCTCACTCGGCATCACCTCAGTGACGCGGGGGAAGATTGTTTTCCTGATATCAGCAAACGCATGACACTTGGAATTAGAGCAAAGCCACAAAGACTCCTCTTACTCGGATGCAGCGAATTAGAACGTGGCACGTCACGGCAGAGGTAATGAAACCTGAACGAGCTCTGCTTGTTATGTTGAGATGGAACGGGTGGATTCATGTTCGCAGTGAATTTCAGAAAACCCATCTGGAAACTGACGTTGTGCAATTCTGTGTGAATAAGGAAATAGAAGTGGGGCTGTAAACGTGTGTCAGCTGGGTTTCGTCATTTATTCTGCTCTTCCCTCACAAGAGATAAACGAGATCTGAAATGACTCAACAGGCTCATTATTCCATTTGTCCTCCTGGGACCATGAACAATCACTCCAGCGTTTGCCTCTGTGCATATTTTTTAGTTTCTCAGCTCGGATCATTTTCCTCACTCACTTGAACCTGTGACGTAAACTGTGCACATGCGCTCCCTTTCACACAGCACAGCACTGCAGTGAGGAGGAGCAAATCGAATCAGGATTACACTGTAAATGATCTGAGGTGTGTATCCATTTATAACTTCTCTGAAGTGAGGAGAGAGTAAATCACATGTCAGATGTTAGGGTGTGTTTGTGTGCGATGGGTCAAAGGCTCTTATCCAATCACTCGGGGTCAGAGTCTCTTTCCACGGGTGGAGCTGAGAGAGGGGAGGTCACTCTGAATCAGGTGCGTTCACGTCTCTCACTGTCACTGTCACATTCATATCAACGCACTGTGTTGGTATGAATGTGTAGAGTGGAAATCGTGACCAAACATTTTTTTAGTAAACTGTCTCAGTTGTTATTTTGAGGTTCAAGTGTGGAGGAGTTCAAGAAATGGAATTAAAATCATTATTCACATTTTTAAAGAGAATATGATCATCTGAATCTGTTTATTGTGTTTATATAAAGCATGTCCTCTCTATGGAGGCGGCCATATTTCAGCACCTTGTTCTCACAGTAGAATTGAATTGAATTTCAAACTGAAGGCTCCCATGGAGTCTCCTGCATGCTTGGTGGGGATGGGTGAGGTGAACCGCCTTCAGCTGCAAAAGGCAACTTGATGCCTCTAAATTCAACACACTGCATCTTTAATAGATCTTTCTAACAGTAACTACTGTTAAGTTGCGATATTATGTACGTCATGTGCAATACTACTCATTCTCTTCTCTTACTCCTCATAGGACTTGACATCCCCATACAATTGTATTGTTCATTATAACGTTTATAGATTAAGACACTGGGATTGATGTAAAATGATCTTATGCAAAGACTTGAGGGACATAAACTCTGCTGGTTTAGTTGAAAAGGCAGAGGGGCAAACTTTGACTAAGTGTGTTAACAAATGGCAACTAACAAATCCTGCATAGTCTACCTTTAAATATTTATTTTCAATTATTTTTCACTTTGATTTCAGAACACCATATAAATGCAATTATTTGGGTGACATTACTTTGTTATACTTCTGAAAACGAATCAGAGCTCAGACGGGTTGTTGCGGCGGCTGCAGTATCTAAATGTTTGTACTGTACTAGTGAATATGCACCATATCTCTGAATGAACTCGAGCAGTGATTATTCTCCTGCAAATTCTGGGGTTATGTGAGGTTTGTTTATGATTTATAAATGTTTGTTCCCGAGTGACAATGTGGAAAATGATGCTGTCAAGAAGTAAGACACTCCAAATCAAAGAATATGGATATTATGCCTGTTTGCTCCAATTTGGCAGAGTTATGACTCTGCGAAGGAGTGAATGTTTTCACTCGGAGTGGAGTCATTAATGTCACAGTATCTTTCGCTCGCCTGTGCGGCACTCAGAGGCGCCTCACAGTTTGCAAACTGCTGATAAAAGCCTGGTCTGTGAGAATGAAAACAGTGAGAGGGCAGAATCTTACGTGGCGCCAAAAAAGAGGAATTTATATACACACAGGGAGCAACTGGACTTAAAGGCTTTAGGCTTCCTGTGAAGAGCATCTCCGAACACCGGAGCCACATTATACAGCCAGAAACAAGTTGGGCTTCATCCCACAGTGTTTGCAGTCAATCACAGTGAATGGACCGACTCCTGCTGAGCTGGTGCCATTTAAGGAGAAGAGGCGATGGAAACGTTCACATGGACGGTGAGAGATGCTCTCAGCAACAAACTTGTTCAGGCCGTTTGCAACTTTTGCTTTGGTGATGTGATGTTTTATTGAACTGGAACAACTGTTCTCGTAGCTCGTCGTGGCACACACACACACGCACACCTGCTTCCAGTAGGAAATTGCCGACATTCTTCTCAGAAATTGGCCTTTTTCCCAACTCCTCACCTCGCTGCCTGTACACGGAGCGGCCCACACAAAGCTGCCGACTGGGCGGCTGAATTACGTCGCCCTGCCAGAGATTAAACAAAGCGCGATTGCCCAGCTGAGCCAGGATTACTGACGAAGACGAAGAACGGAGCAGTTAAAAGATGAAGCGACCCAATATGTTGTTTCTGGACTTGTGTTTGTCTTGAAGACAAACCTGAAGCGTTAGGCTGGATTCTTCCCCAGGGAATAAAGAGAGATAATTCTGACACAGACAAGGTTTCTAAAGTCATGAGTCAGGGAACAGGTTCAAAGTACCTGTCAGATGTGACTTGCCTCCGACACCCTGCAGTTGCTCCATCCCTAATAATGAATCTTTACCAGCTCCAGTGACAATTTCTCCTCATTTTGTTCTGCCAATCTAATCTGCACTCCATCCGCCGGTGTATCCTACAGTTTCATCTCACGCAGCTTTACACACTGAGCCGTGCGAGCCGTATGAAATTCCAACGAGAAGCCAACATCTTGTTTCCTCCTCATTTGGATTTCTCCCTTCATCCGTCAGTGTGATATTTAACAACTTCTCTGCATTGCCCTGACTCCCATCTGCAGTTGCCGAGGCACAGATGGGTCGAGAGGTCTGTGTGCCGCTGAGAATGATGCTGGTGGTGCCTTGTGTGAGTGTGTGTGTAGCAGTGACCCATCAGGCCTCATGGGAGGAGGCTGCAGCTGAACTGATGGATGCCAAGGAACAAGAGAGGGTGAGGTGGTGGTGAGTGCTGGGGACGAGTGCCTGTGCTGCAGCAATGCAGGAGCGAGGCAGTGAGATGTCAGCGGGGTGAAAGGAAGAAGAAGAAGAAGAAAAAGAAGAGGATGAGCGGAAAAGAAGCAGAGCACAAGTGTAAGAAATCACAACTGGGAGCGGGTTTAGAGCCAACAACCCTCTACGTGCAGCCTGACGTCTTAATCCTCCATGTTTCCCTCTCTGTGTCAACGCTCCTCATGCTGTGGTGTTGACAGTACGAACCTCGGCCTACCTGGGTTCATTCAACAAGCCCTGGCAGAGCGAACACACCCCGCTGAGCCTCCCGGGCCTCCTCCCTCCTCAACCGGAGCACAAACAGCTCTCCCCCCGGACGCTCAGTGGCAGGGACGGGGACGCTTGTGACTATCGAGCCCCTCTCGGTCGTGCTGTTTTTCCCCTCCATGTAAACAAGGTCTGGCTAGGACGACCCAGGCCTCGTCTTTTTATAAACTTCCTAGCAGCAGCGGTAATGTATACGATTTTCCTCTGCTCTCTCTGCTGCAGTGAAGCGCAAACACAGTCTGAGGGAAGCCGCTGCTCAGTTTTCCCCCCGCACAAGCTCCGCTCACCCTGTGCACACACGCACACAAGAGGCCAGCGTCCTTTCATGTAGCCCCATGACACATAAATGCACAAGTAGAGACACAATCAAAGCTCACGCAACACACACTCCCACTGCACGTAACCACATGTAACGACAGAGCAGGAGGTGAGCTAACACAGAGCAGAAGGAATGCGAGCACTCAAGGAACAAATATCCTGTTCTCATCATGAAAATTTCATCCCCAGCAAAGGTTGTTGGTGAGTCAGGAGCAGTGCCTGCTGACAAATACACACACTTAACCTTGAGCTGATCTTTTTAACGTAATGCGTCTCCTTTATTGGATTCCAGCTGGACTTTACTCCCAGGAATAACAAGTACAAAGAGTTGATGCCCCACAAAGAACTGTGTGTTGTGCTTTTCAATTGAGCAAATTACCAAATCAATCGCCATCCATTCTAATGATCAATTGATCAGTTATGAATTGATTTGTTGTTGCAGTCCTAGGAGGAGTATTTTTGAGTTCTATCAATAGACAGATGCGGGACATTTCATTTGATATCTTTAAATCCATCTGCTGCAAAGATCAATATCAATTGAACTCTAATTTAGAAAATCTTATCGCCATGACGACGGACCAAATTTCAACATCCACAGATGAAGATGATGCAGTAACGTGGGCGTCTTCACGGCCGAAATTAAGAAGTAGGTTTTTTTTGTATTCTGCTATGGATGTTTTTAATAGATATTTTACCCTGGCTTTTATGAAAAAGTCTCCATGGATACAGGCTTCGTTCAAACCGTCTCCGTCCAGATGTGAAGACAAAGGTGACCACAAATGAATCATCCATCAACTACCAGGGAAAACACTACAAGAAGGTTCAGTCAATGACAGATACTTTCAAATGTCAGTTATGTAATGCAGCGATGTTACAGATAGATGCAAAGTCATAACTCGATGTAGCAGATGCTCATCACAAAAAAGGGGGCATGTGCATAGTTGGCAATGATGTCAATTTCCTGTAAGCTCTGCTCTTTACATGTGCTCATGTGTGACAGGCTCCACACACGGGGGGGGGTTCATTCGCAAACTCTTTACATGACAGATCATGTATTTTAAGTTAAAGGATGAAAACGTGGCTGTAGATTCGAGCTGAGCTATGAGCTGACTTGTCAACATTGTAGTGTTCATTGTTGTTTACCAAACAAACGTTCCCACACCACCTTTGTGTGGAAAACAACAGAACATAACCTGGCCTTCATGAATCCGCTGCCGCTCTATAAATTCAACAGAATGTTGCAGAAACACACAATGAGTCAAAATCAGAAGTCTGGTGGAATGTAACAACAGATGGCCACGGTCAATCAAATTAATCACACAGGAAGAAATTGATCAGGAGCTGGTGTAACACAGCTGGGCCCTCTAGCACACAGTAACACACAGTCCTCTTTTACCATGTCAGACAAGACACTTCTAGCTGAGAGCAGCAAATACCAGGCTGTTTGACAGTATCCAACATCTGTCGATTGATGTATATGTTATCTCTATATGTTACAGTTGTTTCATTTTCCATTTCACACACACACAACACTGTTAAAGGTGAAACGACGACAGGGAAGTTCTATTGATCAGTGTTCTTTCGCATCAAATCCACTGAAACATCTTTGGTCTCCATTCTCCAGAGCCACATTTATCAAAGGGTTGATTTGCTGGCTGCGCTAAGGTTCAGTTGAGGGAAATGGCTTCATATGGCAGCACACAAACACCCAACACACACACATACACATACACTCTGCTTTACGTAAACAACACCAAATCAAGTCACTGGCACCCCCGGTGGAGAGGTTGACTTTGAACAGTGAGACTGTTTGAATACATTTGAATAGATTTGGCTCAGTAATGGCTTCATCAAACAGCTGCCGTCCAGTGACCTCGCCAACCTCCAAAGGATTCGCTCGCATGTTAATCACTGGTAAGGTGAAGATAATTGAGACAACAACAGAGTAGCCTAGTTCCAAAGAGGAAGTGGTGAGGGATTACTGGGATTCAGATGACAAGAGTTTTTATTAGAGGATATGTCAGTGGAGGAGGTCAACAAGATATTCTGTTGTATGTTTCAAATGAATCTTTTAGTGTTTGTGCTGATCACACGGTAATTAATGAATTGCTCATTTTAGTTGGCAACCTTTGAACATAAAACGAAGCAGGTGGCACTAACTGTCAATGGTCAATTGGCTGATGCCGACTGGCGACGTCAAACAATGTGAAATTTAGTTTTCATCATTTAAAAGAGCTACGTCCTGATTGACCTTTCCACTTGACCTTAGAGACAACATCTGGGGGATGGAGGCACCGGAAAGAGCTGACCACAGCAACTCTCACCACAGTCGATACGTTAAGACCCTCTGGATTCATGTGCTGGCCACAGCAAATAACCGCACGCACGCACGCACGCACGCACACACACACACACACACACACACACACACACACACACACAACTGGACTAATAAATATGGAACTGGTTGTGAGGAAGTTTGGCACAGAAATCAATGATGTACAAAAGGAGATGAATTACACACACACACACACACACACACACTCATGCACTCACTAACCTGTGGAGACAGGGCAGTGGGAGGCTGGGTGAAGAGTGTGGAGTGGGCTGCTGACCGTAGGCCATGTGCTCTCCTGACAGTCTGACGGCTGAGAGGAGCAGACAGTAGGTCCTGCTGGAGGACACACAAGGAGACACACACATCAAGTAGGAAAACATCATCATCATCATCATCATCATTAGAGTCAAAGTAGAAACAAAGCATTTAGGATAATAACAAAATGGAAAACCCCGTGCTATTTCCAAAATAGCCACCAGCAGGCTGAAAGGGGTTTAACATAATGAGGCGTGAAAGTGGTGATTGTTTTTATTTTCTATTCCGCCCAAAAAAGAAAGGCGCTGATTTCCTCTGTGCAGCAATTTGAAGGCACCGTGGAGCCTCGCATTCAAGATGTGTGCTTATTATGGGAACTCCCTGCCAATGCTGCTGCACCTGTCAATCTCTGATGAAAGCGCTGACCGTTCTGAGGCTGCTCCACACCTCAGCCGAGATTAGCAGTGAATCATTGTTCCACTATCTGCAACATGAGTGTTGGGTTGCTCCCCAACGGTGAAACCATGGAAAAGAGGGAAACAGTGCTGAGGAGAGACCAGATCAAAAACAGGAGACTCTTCCATGATCGACACGAAACATCACCACGTTCACTTCTCATATCAAACCCCACTGTGTTGACTCGATATGGGGGAGAGTCTCAGCACAGACAGAATCTATGATTTGCACTGAAACACTTACTGTCAGCAATCTACAGTGAGCAAATAACGCCCACAAAGGTTAGGCGTGAAGATTAGATTTATTAAAACCGCTCGCCTTCACCAGCAGCTGCATTGAAACTTATTAGACTTTGGGAAGAACCTGTTTGAACTTAAAGTCACACTCATATTAAAAAGATTTGTGAGGAGAACTGAAAATACAGATCTCTTTACGCCAAATGTTTGGCTTGAGCTCTCAATACGGTTATTTAAAGGAATAGTTTGACTGGAAAATTATTAGCTTTAGTGCTCAACATCGCAGCAGCAGCAGAGTGGGATTAGGAAAAGTGTTCAGATGAAGGGTGAGAGTCCTCTGGATAGAGCGCACACGAGGCAAGACATGAGATCCAACTTTAGCGGAGGAGAAAACAGGGTTTGTTCAGAGAACAGAACTCCAGGAAATACTTTCGAGACAGCTGATCTGTGATATTTTCCTTCAGCCTATCCCACTGGATAATAACAGGAGACGACTGGAGTTCAGTGTATATCTGACAGCAGGAGGAATAACATGCTACAGCTATAACCAGCAGTCCATTAGCATGGCTTAGCATTATGATGCGCATCAATGAGACAACGTCTTGTCTTTGTGCAGAGGCTGAGAGGAAGGCTTTCTCCACGCAGCTCTTAAAGCCACTAATTAATACGTTATGCCCTGAGTGACAGTGTCACGTTGTTTTATGGAGGGTAATGAACTGGGCCATTTCATGGCTCAGTGCGGTGACTTTCTGGCAACAATGGGATCATCAGAGTTAGGTTGGCTGCTGACAGTAAATGAATCATGAGCACAAAGACATTCAACAACTTTCTATTCACGGATGTGGCACAGAAAATTTAAAACGATTCCTTGAATTAAACACAATGAACACGCAGAGTGATTCATGATTATTGCTTGATGGACTTATAGAAGGTATTATAATATATAAAACTGATGGTGATGTTATCATTCAAGTATAATGTGCAAAATTCACACATAATACAGGTGCATGAATGTGCATTGCAGCTACACTAACTGTATGAGCGAGACATATTAGTTAAGACGTGACATTGTTCAATTTGTAAGATTATATAATATTTGGTTCTGGGACATAACACACATTGTTCCATACAAACAAGGTATTATTGTTTGTTTGTATTAAATATTCATACAATGAAGAGCCACATGTGTTAAGGCCATACAGCGAAACGCACCCTGACATGAGGAGAACATACACCAGACGTCATGTGGCTGCTGGATTCCCGCAGTGAGGCGACACAGCTAATCGCTAGACATGGCTAAATGTAATCTTTGCATTAATTAATCAATAGTAATCAGTGAGGCGGTCTATAATAAGAAGGCTGGCATGAGGAGCAGCGGTGCGTTTTTAATGACATATCTGCTTATGCCCACTCCACCATCAGCACTCCTGTCTATGAATCTGCCTAATACTCTCACCCTTTACATGTTATCACACACATGATTACCTTTCCTCTAACCGTTAGAGGAAAGGTAATCGTTAGAGTCTAACGACTTTCAGCCTTAGCAAATGACATTACAAGCAAGGACATGGACTGGATGGCGCAGTTAGCGGTTTTGCTGATGTTAACAGTTATGAATATATATTTACACCTTGTTCGGACTCGGTCTAAGGCTTGACTAAGACATGCAACATTCCATACAATGTATTCATGGATTCATGATTCTGCGCATGCTAAACTTTCAGTTTGGCTTCATCAGTCTGGTTCCATGTCAGAGAGGTGCTGTAACAACGTCCACTAGTGACTTTTTTTCTTTTCTCACCTCTGCTTTCCTCTACATGTGCCAAACAGGACGACGCTTCATGAGACACTTTCCACTGCAAATCGTTATTTTTGACGTATACTTGAACAGCCCAATAGCCCAGCAATTGCCGAATTGTACCCCCTAAAGAAAGTGCATGAAGCTCATATCACGGTAAGACTTCAGTGTTGAGGTAGGCCATGGACCTTAGTACTGAGATAACATGTCGCAACACAGTGACTCCACCCACCCTTATCTACCAAGGGTCTGGCGTCAGCTCATAGGAGGGGCCCGCGTGTGTTCAGACATCCAACCACTATAAAAAGTGTCCACAAGCTGCCAAGAGAATCTCCGTGCTCAGATGTGTTTCTGTGGAGGAGGCACCGGCATTTGTGGAATTGTTGATGCTGCGACTGAAGCAACGCCAAGCAACCCGACTGAGTCATTTTCATTCTGGCAGAGGGTCTCCGGCTGCACCGTACAGTTACATGCGCTATAATATGCCTGCATGGCAAAATAAAACATTCCTACGTTTCCATCACAGTGACGCAACTGTGGGTCGGGGATTTGAAAAATAAACATTATAATGCTGGAGGAAAATCATGTGTTGAAATATCAAATGCCATTCTTGAATTGGGGATTCACTGAGATAATGAGAGCACCACAGACTGTGGGAAATACAGAACAAGGCATTCTGCAGAACAATGACGTCCCCATAGCAATGGGGGCAGTTGAGCTCTCAGGGAGATACCATACACACCACACACACACACACACACACACACACACACACACAAACATACACACACACAGACACACTGCATTTTGGATAATTATTCATTTCAAACAACATTTGTGTGATGAAAAAGTAGAGCCTGGCAAATTAGATGCCATGTACCTTAATGATTGATTTAATTATTTAGAGTTACAGTTTAACTCCTTAAAACATCGATAGAATTAAAAGAAAAAAAGAGAACTAAATACGTCTAAATTTAATGATGGGACATTGTTGATTTAAAAATAAAAGTGCACATCTTTTCTGCATTGTTATTTCTCTATAGGTTGAAAGTTTTCATATCCCTCAACATTGGCATTCAAACCAACAGTGACAGACCTAAAAGACCAGTATCACTACATCAGTAATTGTTCTTTACACATACACCATGATCTTAATGGAGTATAGTTTACTTGAGATCTCACTGCACAATCAGGCTTGTGGTCCACAGAGAGTGGGCCCCGTCTATTTCCGTTGATTAGATTGCCATGGGGGAAAACAGCTGCTCCCTCTAGATACCAGCAGCTACAACAAACCCAGCAGGTCAGATCACACACACACACACACACACACACACACACACACACACACACACACACACACACACACACACACACACACACACACACACACACACAATTCCACTTTACTCTCCTGATACACAGCAGCCCCAGATGGATAATTTCCCACTGACAGTACCTTTTATTTTGGATATTACACCAGAAAAGGCCACAAACAGGTGAAGAGACACTTGTTTTGTGCTTATTAACCAGTGACTAACATGAAGCACAGAGGGAAAACATCCCATAATGTCTCCCACCCTGCAGCAAAGTACAAGCATTTCAGGAAATTCACTGCAAGTGGCATTGGTATTGGTACTGGAATTAAGTCGTAAAAATAATTAGCACTATTCACTTTTTTTCTCAATTAAAAACAAACTTTATAGTTTTAATAATGTTAAGAGTAAAGTTGCTGTCCACACTAAACAGATACACACTGTGGAGAGTAGTAATGTAGGAAGTATGGGAACAGAGCTTACTATAAAAGGTGGCTATTTTCTTTTAAATGGTAAGAGCTGATGGTGCGGTATCAAGCCTCTAGATTGACCACCTTGTGCTGAGGACACCACAGGGTGCTGTTGAATCATCACTGTGGTACACAACAGTAGGAAACAACATGTGTATAAGACACAGAGTGGACCGAGAGGCCTCTCTCATTTCTGACAGGATGGTGAGCATCAAAAGTATCAGCCACGTCCTGTCTGACTCATTCGGGGCTCAGATATAAACGTGCATCACACTCCTCATCACAGGGAGAAGATACAGGGCCTCTGGCGGTCAGGGGTTGATCTGCTGATTGACTTACAGCCCTGGGACCTGTCACCGACACATCGGTGGCGCTCTCAGGTAACTCCGAAGTGTGAGGCGGGGCCACGCTCCACACTGTGCGTAGGTCTCCATCGCCCTGAACCGACGTGCTCCTCGGAAGCTTTGATTACCTGAAACGGCTCATCGGCAAGAAGCTGTTGGACTCGGATGTCTCTTTACGCGAGATTTCTCGCAGCACAGATCGGCTAATGGTTAAACGTGGATGTCACGGATGCTAAGTTAAGTGGGCCTCTGTGGATGATTGTGCTATTGAAAAGGCCTGTGGGTGTGCTCGGTGGGCGTGCTCTGTGAGTGTGCTGTCAGACTGTGTTCTCGGCATCACGCACCCAACACCTGATTAGCCTCAGCAATTTAACTGTGTACATGCTCCCCTCCATGTAAAGATACTAATTGTAGCCTTGTATACTTGGCAAGGTTGCTGTTCGTGCCACGCCTAAATTCACTTTAACCTTAAGTCACTGCCTAAATACACACTCGCTCCTCTGCCCTCGTGACACCGCCTGCCACATTCGTGCCTTTGTAAACTCAGATTATAATCTGTGCAGTGACAATCAAAGCCAGTTCGTCTCCTTACACTATACGGTTGCGTGTTGTCATGAGATACATATCTGTTGTGCATGTCAGTAAAAAAAACACAGATTCCTCAGCGTGGCTTTAACAATCTGCTCCAGCGTTCACATTCACATGTCAGGGCCAGTGGACCTGATGGGGGCCAAAGCCTCGTCCTAACGAGGTTTAACATTATTTCTGAATACCTGGTTAAAGCTATGGATGGGATGTGAAAACCGATGTGGTCACGATTTGGCTTGTGTAATGAGGTGCTCATCGTTAATGCTGAGCTACATAAAATGAATGGAACTCGAGGTAAATTCATAATAAGCATAGCTGTGCTGTGT
Source organism: Chascanopsetta lugubris (assembly GCA_016785325.1). Lineage (NCBI taxonomy): Eukaryota > Metazoa > Chordata > Actinopteri > Pleuronectiformes > Bothidae > Chascanopsetta > Chascanopsetta lugubris. The sequence goes on along the minus strand of JAFBJT010110714.1, from coordinate 31,058 downwards.
GTGAGAGCCAGTGTCCATGCACCTCATCATACCAGCTCAATGAAGGCGGAAGCCGCTGAGAGATAAATGCTGACAAATTAATGGGAATCCTATCTTTTCCCAGTTCAGCAATTCAACCACGACAACACATTTTGTCTCATTCATTATAATTTCCTAGAAATGCTCCTACAAATAGATACTAAAAGTCTGTATGTGATTTATGACATGTTCCTAAAACAGCAGAATAATTTGTATTCAACTTGAACCTGTCACCTGAACTTACACAACTACCACTGCTCACCGCACCTCATGCACACACACACACACACACACACACACACACACACACACACACACACACACACACACACACACACACACACACACAGGCAAAATAGTCTTGGGAGAACTCTGACTCTTGTTCTCCCAAAATAGTGTCTGCAAGAACATAACCCTCCTCTATGATGGGAGGGGCTGGGGGTTTAGCGATTGCCCTTTTTTCAGGGTGTAGCCTTGTGCTAATTCTCCTTAATTGACAGACTCCTCCCTCAGATGCAGCTTCATTTCTCTATTTCATTTCTGCTCTTTTGTCACTGATCTTCTGTTTTATTTTGTTCCATGGTGCAGACAGTATCTGTTACTTTTATATCTCAAGGGGTTAGTGACATCATTGCCCCTCCTTTGCTCTGTGTGTGTGTGTGTGTGTGTGTGTGCACCTGCCCACCTCCACCTCTGATTGGCTTACCATGAAATTGTACTTTACCATAGCCAATCGTCATCACTTACGTTCCTCTTCTCATCATCATCGTCATCATTAGCATCATTATAATCCCAGTAGTGGACCATGACCTAAGCAGAATGACTTCAGGGGCACCGCCCTGTGCGTGCGCGTATAAACCTCCAGCCATCACTGTGTCAGGCTCAGTGACTCAGCAAACTGGGAAGTGGCCTGTTACTCAGAGGCACCTCACATGATGTGAGGCCTCATGGAATCACACAACCAGGGAAAAATAAAAGCTGTTACTAAAAAGTGTTTGTCAAACCAACATATTTAGCTATTTCCTCACCCACTTTTATGTCAGCGTGTCTTGGGTTGGTGAATTTTTGCCGCCCTGAGGTGCTCCAGTAAGTACAGGGCCAGGAACCTGGGGCAACATTTAAATAAGTCATAGAATGTGTATGTGTGTGTGTGTGTGTGTGTGTGTGTGTGTGTGTGTGTGTGTGTGTGTGTGTGTGTGTGTGTGTGTGTGTGTGTGTGTGTGTGTGTGTGTGCGTGTGCCTGACACAGTGATAGATGTTCTTTTTCATCTGTGAGCAATTAGAGAATTGAAAGTGGAACCTGACTAATTGAGGTGCATTGTCCGATGTTCACAGATCATAGTGTTTTAAAAACAATACCTGGTGTTTCCTCTCCCATTGTCCAAACTTCAATGGCCATTCAAATTCAAATTGAAAACAGGGTCCGGCACAATAGCTTCTTGCAAACTACACACAGTGACAGTGGTTCAGAGGAGGACAAAGCACCTGTTGGCACTCAGACAAGGGGAAAATCACAAAACCACAAAATGTGAACTTATTTACAAACATCTTTTTCTAATGGCCACTGTGCCCTCTTAAACAAACAGATACAGTAAGCCACATGTGTCAAACTCAAGATCATTTCATGTGGCCCGCCAGAGCTTAAAGGCATATCATTGTCTAAGAATAAGTCTAAATCATACATTGCCCATGAACTCTAGTTAATATCACGTAACTTTTTATGTGTAGCAATATATTCAGTGTTTACATTTTCACATGTATGTTAATGCAAATACAATATTTGTGACTTGAATAGATGATAAATGAATCAAATATGAAGACAGTTCATATATGTTAAGTAGTCATCACATTTAGTCCCACAATTAAAACCGGCCCCTTGAGAGCAACATTAATGCTGATGTGGCCCTCGGTGAGAATGAGTTTGACCCTGTAGTAAACAAACCATATTCACCAACTATGTTGTGTATTCAACTCAAACAGTGGTGTAGCATTGGTTAACTCCAGGTTCTTTACAGAGGGATGATTTGTTGGCAGAAATGGAAAATTAAATGATCATTCTCATGTGTTGGTGTGTAATCACCTCATCACTTTGCATGACATTTTATCTACGGTAGTCTAGACTTACCAAAGTAAACCCCTTTTTATTCTAATCACTGAAAGCTCCCATAGTCCTTCTTAAATGCTTGGAAGAATAAGGTCAGGTGTGGGTTTTCAGCAGCAACCTCACTCCTAGATTTCACTGAACCCTACAGACTGCATCTTAAGTCTTCCTTCGAACTCTGTCTGTTGTATATCGTGTACTATTACATCTGGCTGGCATGGCGATACAGCTGGGACTGACACCGGCCTGTTGCCACATCCGGAGGACGAGGAGCACAGACGGACTCTCTGCACATCTGTCCGGTGTTGTATCTCCGCTGTGTTCCCAACTCCTCTTTGACTTTCCAGTCGGACTTTGCCCGTTCCCTCCGAAACACACTCTTGCCCTTTTTGAAAGCCTTCTAATGGTGCCGGGGATGTCAGAGCAGCGTCGGCGCTCTGTCCAAACAGCGCCTCATTTGTCTCATTGTAATTCCTCACCTCCAGCAGTAGCGCCGTCTTCACAGAGAACTGTCAGGTTCATCTAAGTGGCAGATTAATGAAGTGCTTCACCGACCGCACCGAAACATAACACATATTTGAAAGCGCAAACCTGTCTCCGGACCTTTGTGGCATGCTGCTTTGAATGCGGGAGTTGGTTGTTGTCTCTGCACCGAGGGAAGCGGCGAGCAGGATGCCTGAGCTGCAGAGTCACTTTGTATCAGGTTGCAGGTTTCTCATGCAGATGGGCTCACGTATCGGCGGCTAACACGCTCTCTGCGACCTCTCATCAGTGACTGCAATGCACTGCCATATTTGCGGATGTTATTTATAAGTGTGTTGGTTGAGAAATTAAGTATTGTGCCTAATGCATTTTGAAGTGACAGACTTCCCAGAGTAATCTCACATGCTGCTTGCAGAAGGGCAGCGAACTGTGAAGATCTGATGGACATTATCCTGAGGGGCTGTACGTGATGAGAGCCACCAAAGTGTCAGCGGATTCTCTCCAGTCAGTCCTCGAGTTTAAACTCCGCAGTTTAAATATATAAATATAAACACATCCTCTCGTCTAATTACTGCAATCAAATCACATGGCATCGGTGTTAGAGATAAAGTACGGCTTGTAGACCACTTCAATAAACACCTTGTCAATGCTCGTCATGCCTATGCACCAGGAACTCCCACTCGCACAGTCTTCGCCCCCTAACTCAGTGCCTATCATTTATCCCCTCCCTACAAGTAATCCCCAGTTCTCCTTCCAGCCAGTACAAGAGACTGGGGTACTTAGGAAATTGCTTAATCGGACCCACATAAATCAGCCGGACTAGATGCCTTAGATTTCTTCAATCCGAAGCTGTCCGCTCATATTATTTCCTCCCCTATTTCTTCCCCATTCAATCTGTCTTGGCAAATCTGGGAATTTCCTCATATTTGACCTTGAATATCCAAAGTCTTTGAGGAACTAGTCAATAAATATTTCACTCAACATCTGGAGTCCCACAGGATCCTTAGCCCAGTGCAGTCTGGCCTCAGAACTGGTTCTCAACTGATTTACCTGGATTAAATAATGGTTAGATACAAAAGAAAGAGACTTGGAAATCCACAAAAAGGCAGATATGATTGATTCATTATTCTATTGTTGTGTATTTCAAATGTTTGCGGCAGTATGGGGATGAATGAGTTTCTTCTCTCTATCTCTTATTTTGTATTTCATATCTAATCTGCTCTCATCCTTTCACAGCCACTTGCTGAATGGCAATGATTTAGCTGCACTGGGAAATCACTATATGTTGCCCAATGGACTTTGTGCCTCTCAAACCACAGGACGGCTGGTCTTATTGTGTGTGTATACACACACACACACACACACACACACACACAATCACACAAATGGACACATACACACATGGCAGGCTTCAGCTGCTGTGACATGGCACAGGGAATATGAAAGCAGAGGAAGAGGCGCGCTGAATAGAAGAAAAGGAAGAGTGCTGGAAAGACTGCAAAGTGCCAGAAGCGGAGAGAATGAATGGAAAGGACGGGGACGGTGGCGGCAGAGGAAAACAGATGGAGGGAGATCCGAGGAGGATAAATGGAGCGGGAATGCTGAAAAGAGGCAGAGGGAGGCGCGTAGAGGGCCGAGAGAAAGCGGCAGAGATCTAGCATGCCAAAATCAATGTGAAGCTGCCTGTGTCAAGTTATGTGCAAGTGGAGCGAAAGCTGAAATACACACCTAAAAATACTCCGCGGCTGCAATCGACAGCAGGGGAGCGGCAAACAAAGAGGGGAGAAAAATCCATAATACATGATGCCGATGATATTGTATAGGTGGGGAGGCGTGGAGTCGCCCGCTCCAGCATCTGCCAGGCGAAGCAGCACCCACAAGCCACACACACACACACACACACACACACACACACACGCGGGTCTCCATGGTGATATGGCCATATAGCGGTGGTAACGCTGATGATGGTACACACCTGCCCACAGCGAGTCTGCATGTCTGTGGGTCTTGGAACTGCTCAGGTGAGGCACACTAAGAGCCCTCCTGAGTGGTGTTTCCATAGCAACCGCGGGGGTCCCAGCAGAAAGGGGCGATGTCGGCTGGTGACAGGGAGAGAAGTGGGTGTGGGGACGGATATGCAGGTAGAGGAGACGGTAGACGAGCGGCAGCCAGGGAGGAAGGGAGGATGTATCGGAGAGGAAGTCTGACTGTGACACCGTGTTCTTTCGTTGCGATACCGTGAAACACGTAAGCGGGTCAGCTAGGAATGTTTGTCCATGTGGTTAAATCGGGGAAAAAAATAAATAAAATCCAGTTCCTCTCACTGACAGAAACCTTGAAGACAATCATCACTAGCATTGATATCAGATACAAGCACTTCCACCCATTAGAGATATTAGTGTGATATATATATATATGTGCTCACTCCTCCGGGTATCCTAACATAACAAATATCAGTTGTGCAAAGATTCCATCACTTTTGTTTTTGAAATAAAAAAAAAACCTGTTCCTGTTCATGAGTACATCCTGTGGGTCAGTGATTCAATCCCAGTCATCTTCATCGCTATTCCACATGCTGAAGTGTCTTTGAGCAAGATGGTGAACATCACAATGTCCCTGACCCCTGTGCCAGCTGTGCTTGAGTGATGCGTAACAGAGAAAGTGCTGGATAATATGGCGGTTAGACTGTATGGAAGCCTATGTAGCCAGCAATGTAGTGATACGTGCTACACGTAAATACAGACCACTGACTGCTTAACCATAAGTGGCAACTTCCGTCTCATTGTCTCTGGTCTTTTTGTCAACCTGTGATCCTCCCTCAGAGTGATTAGCCAGCCAATCGGTGTTCCTCGGTGCAGATGGAGGTGCTCCGTTGTCCTGGAAAAACTCAAATCCCCTTTGAGGGGAGGTCTTTCCTAAATGTCTGAGATTTGTCATCCAAATAGTTTTAGAAAGTTGCAGCTAGTGATCCGATACCAACTAAACACAGGGCAAGTATTGCCAACGCCGATACTGATACTTTTATATTTGGGAAAGCCTTCATGTGGGGAAAAGCGATGCGTCATACTCTTTGAAGTCAATGTGTAAATATTTCTCTGTTACAGTAACAATTAATTTCGATTTAGTGGAACAGGCTGAATATATCACACGACTGTCTCAATAGTCGATATTTAACCGATCTGTTCAATTTACATCTATGATGATGATAACTAACGCTGGAGACGCCATCGTCAGTGTGCTGCTGAGACGTGTGCACGCCGGCAACAAGTCGCAGTGTAGCAGGGGGGAGGGGCAAAGCGTGAGCGACGTGACAGGAGCGGTGCTTCTTTGCAGTGGCGCCACCACCACCATGATTTAAGGGCTGTTGTTTACTAAGCATGAAGAAGAGTAACTGAAACGCTATTCACATCGCAAGTATTGATCAATAGCGATACCAACGTTGCTTTAGATACCGTCGACATTTTCGATGGATCCGCCCACCACAAGTTACAGCATGCAACGACTGAGCTTCTCAAACGGCTGTTAGTAGATGACAGTAGACTATATTTTCGTATATTTTACAAAGTCCATCCAAAATTAATATATCTCAAATGATTGATCAGTTATACCAGTCCCTTTGAATTTCCCAATACTGGGGTATCAGGTGACAATATGGAGAGACTCTAAAAATGATGTGAAAGGTGTCTTTGGTGCTGATGAACTAACAGGCTTTCATCAGCTGAATCTGCAGCTCACTCCAGCTTTGCAGGGCTTTATAGTGACTTTGGGTTCATCGATTGTCTGTCCAGAGCTGGACCGAACCGCCTTGCTTAACTCTCCCTCCTCTCATAATGCTGTTTTCAGCTCGAACAGGCAGCTCTGAAAACCTCTCAGCCAGCGATACGCAGAGGAAAGACAATATGTCAAAGAAAATGCTCAGATTCATCAACAGAGAGTACTTACAGTCGAGGTAATCAAATTAAATTCATGCCTCTGAAGTGAAGGGATGAAAAGATGTTCTCAATCTGTTTTTAAATGATGTCGATGTTCATCTACTGAAATCTGGCAGAGAATTCCAGCAGCTGAGACCATAAATATTTAATTTGTGGAACGGCCAACAGACATGGCTATTCAGAAAATGAACAAAGTAAACGTTTCCAGTCAAAACGATCAGCTCACCACAGTCTCAGTAGTGGGGAGTGGTGTACAGCCTCCTGTTCTTTCTTCTACCTAGATCATGGTTCTCAACTGGTGGATCGCGACCCAAAAGTGGGTCGCGAACCCGTTTTCAGTGGGTCGCAAGCCTTTCACTGGGAAAAAAAATGAAGAAAAAAACCTTATGCTTTTATTTTGAAGAGGATTGTTTTTATGTATCAGAATGCCGTCTATTCACACTCCTAAACAGTAGGTGGCAATAATGCCCTAATAGACACCCGCCATTTCACAGATAGAAAAAAACATGCAGTTTGTTTACATATGCTAATTGACCGTGACGAAACACAAGTACGACACAGACTACATGAAATATAGACTTTTAATGGTTTTTAATTAAAATGCAGGAAAATGAGTATAAAAAGGAATATTTCCCACTCTAGCATCCCCACCTGCTGGTTGTCTTTGTTTATCATTAAACCTTTTTTTGTGTTGCCATACTGTGACATTCTGTTCTATCTCGGGTTCAGACTGCTCCATCTTTTCATTAGATACATTTGAGATGTTGAAAATGTCCCTCTATATATTTGGGTCGCGGCTCGTCATTAACGGGTGTAGGTGGGTCCCAAACCCAGACCAGTTCAGACCCACTGATCTAGATCACAAACAGTTCTGTCATGATTGCATGTGAATTGTTGAAACACCAGACACTTTATGATAAACCCTTCACAATAATGCTTTTAGATTAAACTTAAGATTAAAATGTACATTTTCTGAAATGTGATACTGATGTTTGCAGCTATACGTCGCACTAATACACTGGTGAAAACTGTTGAGAGTGAAACAGTCGATTGCTGTTCATGCTCGAGTCAAATTACCCTGCAACAGACAACCGTTTTGAATGGCTCCAGCTCGAACTGGCATCGACGAGAATTAAACACCCAGCTGGATGCATTACTTTTTGCTTTGTTGTTTTGTTGTCAATTGCAAATTCCTGGGCAATTTCCACCATAACGCAATAATGCATATTCATCCTCCAGCCACCGGCATGTAAATAAATGTTGTTTCCAACTTCTTTCCAATTTCCAATTGTTCATATGAATATGCTGCACTGGCAAGGCAGTGAGGTGAGGGGGCTTCTCCTGTCATCTCTGTCTCTGTCTCAGGTTACTTAACATGGTAACGTTGTCACTGAGCTCTTTAGTGTTGCTGTCTCCTCTTGTTGGTCAGAGATGTGCAGATTTGACTTACCGCTATAAATCTCATTTTTTGACAAAGAGAAAACCCTGATCCAAAAAGATCCGGCGTATGCCTGATTATTTTGATATCAAAGAGGTTTTATATACTGGCTCCAGCAAAATGCATTTTTTCTCTAGCTTCATTGATACAAAACAAAATATATGACAAAGACGGTCTGAAGTTCAAAGTGCATTATTGCCAGTGTTCTTTGATGTCTGGACAAGATGTTACCATGATTCTCCTGATGGAAGCGGGGGGTCGATGCTGATGACACCCACTGTAACCTCCGACCGCTCAACAGTTTCTGTCTCTGACCCACTGACTCCACAGCAGGTGTGCTGCTCGCCTCTGCTACTGGTGTGAAGTTTGACAAGGAATGTAACGAACTATGCTCATCTTGATGGTGAGTGTAAGTTAGATTGTATCTGTGCACAGCAGCGAGCAGGGTGAGGAGGTCATTTGATAGAACAAAAGATATAGATTTACTGAGAAAAATGTGTGATTTTTGTGTGTGTTTATATAAAGATATGAGGTATGACGATGTGTTTATAAGTACAGGAGTTCATTTTGTTAGTTTGGGGCCACCGTTGAATATGGTTTCTCCAGTATAACACTGTCTGCCAATCATTAGAAATGCACATGGATCACGTATCTGCCTCTTTGTGTTAAGAGTTAAATGACTGAAAGGGAGAGGTCTTCTGATATGGATGCGAGAGGATTTCAACATCAGAGAGAATTTCACACTGACTCAGAAATGTGAACAGATAGTGAAAGAGGATGACAAAACTATCCTATCACTAAAATATTAGTGCTACATAGGATTGACTCAAAGAGCAAAATGTTCCCATGTAGAAAGATGTTTATCTACAGTTGGACAAGCTGCAACATCGGTTTAAAATGCCCATAGTCACAAATTAGCCTCAGTTTCCTTGTAGAGTGGAGAATGAAGCAGCCAAAATACTTTTTCTAAGAACTTGTGGATGCCAGAACAAATCTAAAGGAGAATATGCACATGCATAATGGTCTTTTGTTTTCACTTCAAAAAATATAACAAAACAATTTCATACAACCATTTTCATGAATTTATAATCACTTTAATGTATTGCTTTTTCCCTATTACCCTAAAATGAGCCCATTAAGGTATATTTACATGAGGAGCGTTGTAACTGCCAGTGATGGGAATAACGGCATTCCAGTTGTAACGCTGTTACCGTGACTCATAATAATTTGCATGAACATTTTTTCGACATCACTATGAATTTGGATTGTCATCATTTGTCATCACAGCACATGAAGGGGATGATTATTAAAACAATTGTTTCTGCATTATTCACCCAGAATTCCTTTACTTTCCCTTTACCCTAGATTTACTTTGTGTCTAACTTATGACACCAAAATCAGTCTAGTGATAACCCTCACACAGTAGCTCCACCAAGTTCTGAGAAAACCTTTCCATGCATTGTTGAGTTTCTTTGTCCAAGCAGTTTAAAAACATCTGGCTTGATGCCGTAATGTTCCTGCGTTAATGTTGGTATTTCTTTGTCAGCTCATAGAAAGGTTAATCCCATATGTGGTCAGTACAGCTTTAAAACGGTGGACTCTTTTATCTTGTCTGATTATTATAGAATATGTAAATACATCATGGATGTCAAGATGCCACCTTCACCGTCACTGGACCTTTGCCTTTCCCATGAATCTGTAATTTCATCATCCAGAGCAGCTCTGCCCAGGAAATGTCTGACTGAAATTCCAATCTGCTGGCTGTGCTATAGGCAGGTGTGAATACATATTCTATTCCAATCTGCAGGAGGACATTGTCGAAAAATCGTGTGCATGCACAGTAAGGTCTTCTTTTGCTGTCTCCTTATTTAGTATTCAGAGTTTTATGATTATGCAAATCCCCGAGCCCTCAGCCGCCCGCCTGAGCACTGCTCATCCAGTACACACATCAACTGGTACTACAGTAATTCAGGTGGACATATTAGAATTAGTACTTGAATACTTGTTGTCAAATGCTAATAATATGTTAATGTCACCACTCAGACAGGTTGATAGTCCACTTCTGCAGCTCCTGTTTTCGCTCAATCCCTGAACAACCCTGTAAAGAACTGTCCCCAGCTGATGTGGAAACTGTCCAGCCTATCGTCTGTCTGACTGTATTAACACACTTTTGTGATTAGCCCCTTTTCTACCGCAAGACCTTTAATCATTTACCCAGGAATTTGAAAAACCCTGGGGTGTGTTTCCACCGATATTACCCTTTCCCTCAACCCAAAACTTTCCCTGGAAAAAGTACCTTGTCGGAGGGAGGACTTTTCCAGAATTCTCGAGGGGCGTTGCTGTGTGCTGAAGAACGCTGATTGGTGGAACACACTTGCAGTGTTCTGCACTTCAATTCACCCAGTTAAAGTCAGTGTGGCTGCAAACTTGTTAATTCCATTCATACAAGCTTCACTTTGTTTGTGTTTTGGAAAATGGAGAAAATGAAGAGAGATGGACGGACAACTAGGTAAAGGCTCTTTCGGGTGCATTTGTCGAGGAAGAGGTTCAGCTGGACTTCCGACTCAAAACCAAAAGCTATTGTATCCTGATCCTTTGAATTCAAATGCGCAAAGAAATGTTCATTTTGTCAAATCTTGATCTTGTCAAACCAATTTTTATCTTGCAGTTTAAACAGCATATATTATAACTCTGTTTCTTTCTGAGTTCCTTTGTAAAGTATTTCATTGTTGACTGTCATCTATTACTTTATTGCAAAAATTGCAATCATTTCGGGAGATAGAAGTCGTACTTGTTCTATTGTCTAAGACTACCATTTGTGACTTTGATGTTTCCTCATGCCTCTGGAACTGTGTCCGGGTGTATGACATCATAGCAGCATGGCAAAAGGCCTATGTATCAAAACGATCTCAACAGATGACTGTAACGAATATTGACACATGCCTCTGTCCACAAGTGCATTTAACTGTGGCAATACAGAGATTTTGGAGAAGTTTCCAGCATCCTACACAATATCAGCATCAACATGTTAGCTGGAGATGGACTACACAATGATGAACATTGTGAGAATGTTATTTTTAAGGCCTGAGCAATCACTGTCCTTAGCGTGAAGGTCGTATTCTGGAAACATTTCAAATGAAAGTACACAAAAATACATTCTTTGGCACAGGGTTTCTCCAACGTGTTCAAAATTTAGCTCACACACATTTATCGCGTCCAGACAAACACATTTGATCACCTCGATTACCATGGCCATTTTTGCCATTTCTAGCATGTGTTTCATCACATCCACTTCAGGTTTACAGTGTTGTTAGCTTGGGTTTTTGAAACATGGTGTACACAGTTGAAGTATTGGCCATGAAAAAGGAGTTGGGTTTTTCCTTAGTCACTCCTGTCTTGGGAGGGCATGTATGAAATGTAATTACTACATTCTCCATCATGTATATACTGTGCATCCTATAGTGTGAGGGCCCTTGCAGTTTGATACCACATGGATCTATCTGATTCCACTAAATCTATTTAAGGAATACTGGTGTTCAAATGTCATGTTTAATCATTTCTCTCACTGATTTACAGGGCTCAGGATCACCATCTATGTACCACGGAATTTGACACCACCTCTTCACATCCCGCCTATTAGAATCTTCAGACAGACAAGAGAATCCCCTCTGCCAACTGAAGAAAGAGCTCCACACCCACCTGAAGCAAGAGAGCCACAGCCATATGCATGGAGACCCCCTAACAGACCCACAAGGCGAGCCTCTTACCCTTATATTGGGAGAGCCCCACATGACGCTGAAGAGAGGGGCCCACACGCACCCGCAGGGAGAGGTCCGCAGCCGTATACAGGGAGATTCTCATACCAGGCCGCAGTGAGAGCATCACATCCATTGGAAGGAAGGGCTCCACACCTGGGCGCCGGGAGAATCCCACAGCCCAAAGCAGGGACAGCCTCAAGGAGAACCCCACATGCCGAGGGAAGAACCCCTCACCAAATCAAAAGAAAGGTAACCCCGCAGCCACACCCAGCGAGAGCCTCATACCCAACTGGAGGGAGAACCCCACATCCAGCCGAGGGAAGACTTCCACAGCCAACTGCGGGTCGGGCTCCTCAGCCGAATGCAGGGAGAGCCTCATACTCAGGGAGAGCCCCGCATCCGGCAGGAGGAAGAATTCCACTGGCAGCGGCAAGCGTACCACCACAGCCAGCACCAGGAAGAGCCCACACAGTTGGAGGGAACATTCCACAGCCAGGGGCAATGAGAGCCCCACAACAAGCGGTAAGGAGAGCCCCACAGCCGGCAATAGGGAGAGTCCCACAGCCAGCGATAAGGAGAGTCCCACAGCCAGCCATGAAGAGAACCCCACAGCCAGCAATAAGGAGAGCCTCCAATCCAGCTCCCAGGAGATCCCCACGGCCAGCCACTGGGAGAGTCCCACCGCCATCCCCTGGGAAAGCCCCTCATACCAAGGAAGGGAGAATTCCACAGCCAACTGCAGAGAGAGACACGCACACCCATCCAGAGATGGAGCCCTTCGACCATCTGCAATGTGAGCCCCAAAGGCAACCACTGGTAGATCCCCTCAACCAGCTACAGATAGAGTCCCTCGGCCAGCCATAGCAGGAGCCTCACAAATGGACAGGGGGAGAGTTCCACAGCCACCCAAAGATGGAGACCACTGCCGATCTCAGGGAGAATCCCGCAATCACAAACAGGAGGAGCTGTGCCAGAGGGAGACTTCCACCCCACGGTTATCCACAAGGACCGTCCCGTAAGCACCGACATGGAGATTCCACAGCCAGCTGCTTGGAGAGCACCACATGGAGTCACAGGGTGAGGCACACCACCAGCTGCAAGAGGGGCCCAACAACCAGGTAAAGCTCCAGTGTTTTGATGGTAATCCACCTTACAGAGTCTTCTAAAGTTTGAATCGGGAGCAGCTCCCTCACCTTGCTCCCTTACCAGTGTTGAATGTTGAGCCAAGAGAAAAAAACAACATTTTGCTGCAAACATTCATGGCCATGCTAACTTACTTATGGCCAGAAGAAACATCGCCATGGAAAGGAAGAGAATTCTGCCTCAGCATATACAGTCTAGAAGAAGAAATTAACTGGGTTCATCTGGGTCTTTGGTTGCCATCAAATGCCAATTAGAGCCTCTATGTTACTTCATCGCAACCTCCAAAAATGAACACCTGGGTGTTTGCAGGGTGGGATTTTCTTCTTTGACCAGTGGTAAAGGGTTATTTGGGAGGGCCACACAAACAGTGAGAGTAGAGTCCAATCCATCAACCAAACCCAAAGTGCACCAAACCCAGCCTCAAAGAGAGACCTGTTTGCCAAAGGAGGAACCTATTTGCTTGTTTCCTTGTGTTAGTTAAATGGCCAGCTCCAGGATGAATCCCACAACCAGCAAGCATTTTGTCTTTGTTTCCTATTCTATCTTGCAAAGCTGTAGGTTATATTCCAATGCTTTCTTAATGAGGTTTTCCTGGTCTTCTTCTTGACACTTTACAGCACACCAGGTCAATTATCACCATGGACATAAACCTTCACCGATCACAACCAGTGTATAGTCTCAATGTATCATCACAGTTCAAAAGTCTACACCTGAAAGGCCTGACTTTGACTTTACTCATTGCAAATTACTATTGCAGTTCTTATCAGCCTGACCTAAGGCTGCAATGAATATCTTGATTCCAATTTGGTCAACATAGCTGAATAACTACCTGTTCATTTCTGGGTGTTTTTCCAATGAGAAGAGAAAAAGTAATAGACACAAAGCTTAGCCCACTATATATATTATTGATCAGTACATACATAAAGATTCAAAGGTGCAGTATGTAAGATTTAGTGACATCTAGTGGTGAAGTTGCATGTTGTATCCTCACCCTCACCCTTCTGAGCACGTGGGAGAACCTATCCTAACCTTCAGTTGTCGTTAATACCGAAAAGACATATACTATGTCCACTCTGGGCTACTGTAAAAACATGGTGGCGCCTGTAGAGTGGACCTACTCCTAATGTAAATGTACGTTAATGGGCTCATGTAAGGGTGTCACACAAACACATGGCTTTAGTCTCCAAAGAGAATGGACTTAACTATCAATCACTGCAGCGGAAACAGCTTTTTTATCAGCTTTGATGAAAACATGACCACTTCATAGTTTTGGTTGAAAACCAATGAAATATAATTTCAACCGGAGCTTAAAACTTCCCCCTGAAACCGATGCAGTTTTAAATGATTTGTTTCTTTTGGTATTTTTAGAAACGTGTCTCACCAACGTTAGTACCTTTGCCTTATTCTCCTCGAAAAGGCCCAGGTTGGTCGAATACGTACTGCTGCAAGTTTTTAAAGCAGTCTGGTGTCTCCACAACCAGAACTGGGATGTTGTCCAGGTCATATTGGTCCACCAGTGGCCTTGAGCATTGGGACCACCGCCCTGAGGATCTTGTACGTCTAGCCACCCCACCACGGGAGGGAGAAAGAGACTCGTTTTCCTCTGGAACTAGAGAAAAAGAATAAAAGTTCCAGAATAACTACAACAGTTGGTATGCTGGGGTCAGGTCAGGTCACTCACCGCAGGCAGACGCTGCAATGCTCATTGGAAGACATATTGAATCACTATCTAGTGGAAACAAAGGACACACTGCAAAATGTTGATGATTGAAAGATGTATGTGTGGATGTGTGTCACTGTTTTCATTCCCCTTCAAAGTTTCAATTTTCCATCAAATTTCATGACTAGAGGCCTTATTTAGTAACTTTTCGATAACATTCATTCACAGTGATCCGTTTCAACCTGATACGGTTTCCTTTGAAACATAAAAACACAGAGTATATGTTCTGTATCTTATCTATTGTATTGTGGACGATCAACATGTTGACCACCTGTTAAAACTGTCCACAGGAGTTTGGGCCGTTCTCTCCTGACACTAAAGGCGACGATGGGCTGTCTTCACCGCCCCCCCGCCCCCCGCCCCCCCCCCACCCTCTGTGTTCGTGTATGTAGCCATCACTGCAAAACACGTAAACACTGCAAGCATCAACTTGCTGAACAGTCACGTTGCACACTTTAACCTCTGTTTGCTAAAGGATGATACATTTACTCACTCTGAATTTTTTTTAATTAACCTACACAACATGCGAACAACAATTGACGAGGCTGCAAATACTCCCCCAGGTGATTGTGGTGACGTCAATCTCCTCACGATTCAAAGTCTTCAAACCTGATCCAGAACTACATAAAAGACAATTTGATGTGAAGTTGCAGTTGTTTTACCAGCGGTTACAGGATTCCTCACTTACCAGCGGGACTCACAGAAGTGAGATGATGAGGATTGTTATTGTTGAGGGCAGGAGTGTAACTAAATCTGAGTATGTATGAGATTGTTCTAAGGTTATTCCTTTCATCTTCTCAGTCCTTTCATCTCAGTGATTACGGATCCAGAGGCATGTAAGTCGTGTGATGCTTCAGTTCGATATCAAATTCCTCACAATATCATTACTAATATTACTAACATTGACTTGTTTATTACTGATATGACCAATATTATTTTGTTTCATGGATATGGAAACCAGCAATGTTTATTATTTAAATGATACACACAATTATATTTTATCATTAGTATGACAAATATTGATACGCTTATTATTCATATGATATAACCCTAACCACAAATACGATTTAACTAATGTGCCTTACATTCAGTTATTTGTTATCAATATTCTTATTGATATAATCAATATTAATCATATATTTAACATTAATATGACTAAAAATACATCTTGTTCATAGAACAGTATATTCATTGTGAGTATGTCTATTAATTAATTTATTTATTTATTTATTAACCAGACACTTATTACTTTAGCCTGAGAATTCATTTCATGAATGTTTATTGACATTTGCCCAACATAGATATGTAACAGTGGATCTGCTTATTTGTTGTAATGATGAACCGAATTACACAACTCAAATCTAAACACAATCTGAGTACATGACTGACAGCACTGATTAGGACAATGGAAAATAGATCTACTTTAAAAAATACTTAATAATTATCAATTGTGTTATTGCAACGTTTTCTCTGTAAGTTGAGCAGACTGGTCCATTTTTACCAGGCTGATAAAATCTGGCTTTTTATCAATACGTCTTTCTGGCCTCACACTTTACACCAGGGGCGTCAAAACCAGCCCTGCTGGTAAACTTCCAAAAGCTCGGACGTTAAAAAAGTCGGAGTTGTTGTTTAAACATTATTATGTTGTGTTTTTCCTGATCCGACCCACTTGAGCTGTGTATGCAGTCCCTGAACTAAAATGAGTATACACACACACACACACACACACACACACACACACACACACACACACACAAGAACACATCCTGAGCACATGTGCATTTACAACTGACATTTCAATTGTTTCAGCTTCTCTGCATCTTCAGATAATGTGCATCAGTGTGTGGCCATCAGTTAAATGTGCATCTCTCCCTCTCTCTTAGTCTCTCTCGGTATGTATGTGTGTGTGTGTGTGTGTGTGTGTGTGTGCGTGCGTGCGTGTGTGCGTGCGTGCGTGTGTGTGTGTGCGCGCGTGTGCGCGTGTTACTGCCAGGCCTGCACTAATAGTCTTAATGCTTCCTGAGGAGTTGCCCAGAGCTGCATTAGCCTCTAGATGGGCCATTGATTTGACAAAAAGAACCTCAGCTCTCCACCCTCCCCATCCCAACACATGCACCAACACACACACACACACACACACACACACACACACACACACACACACACACACACACACACACACACACACACACACACACACACACACACACATCCCCCTCAAGCTCTATATGGTCAAGGCTTCCTGTCTTGCGCCCACGGGGTTATCTCCCCAATGCAATTAAGGTGCTTTAAAAGTGCATTTTCAGGAAGAAGAAGCAGGGGGGTAATGAGGGAGAGTGCTGGCTGGACAGCTCCTCTGCTGAGTGCAATGGGAAGCCCCTGTTACCCACCCAGAGCCCAGCCAGAACCAGAGATGGATGGACACACCCTAACTAAGAGTACAGGGAAAGGGAGCAGAGGAAATGGATGTATTGCTAGGAGGAGGAAATGCACACGTGTGTGTTTGTGTAATTTGAGCAATGGGTGGGAAAATGGGAGGGGGTGAGGGGGTCTTATAATGCAATAAACACCAAAAGGAAATTGGTTTTATTATTGTCCCACTCCTGCTAGACTGTTGTAATTGTTGATTTGCTAATCGGTTCGTAGTCCTGTCACCTTCACTGACCCCGGCTTAATAAATCAAATTAAACAATGACTGATTTTCAAAGCCTTAATGATGAACTAAGCCAACCAGTCCAGAATTACAATGACAATGTTTTACTTTGCTAATCCAACAATTTAATATTCAGATAAAATAAATAGTCATCCTTTTCTTAAAACATATAATTTTAAGATGATTATAATTTTTCTGTACTTTAAATCCAAATCTATCATGACAAATGTAATATGATTTTTATTGAATATGTATGTACGTACATATGTGTATGTGTGTATATATGTATATCATTTATACTATCCTGCAGAGTGAAATCAAAAAGGCTTTGTCCATTGTTTTAGAGTTTATAGTCAATGTCTCTGAGCAGAATTTTCCAAATTCTTCGTGTGTGTGGTTTATGTTGTTAAAATGATGGACTGAGCTGTTTTTTCAATGACTGCATGTTGGCCATATCACACACACATACATACACACACACACACACACACTCACACACACACACACACACACACACACACACACACACACACACACACACACACCCTGAAAGTGTTTTGTAGCGTTTGCTCCGACTTTCAAAATCCCCATGTTAATCAACCAACATACAGACAACCAGTTTTTAGATAAACCCTTGTTCATGCTGATTGATATTATCTTAAAAAAAGTCAAACTCATTTGACTGTGATCACTGGTCCTTTGTTAAATCTGTTTCTTCAGTATTGAAGGAAACATGTTGAAAATGTCTTTTTTTTTTTAAATCACTATCCCACAATGTGAAGTTGATCAGGTAAATAAGCCCCAAGATTTGTGTTAATTGTTGGTAAATTGTTGTCTTGTACTTAAGCACTTAATAATTATTTTTCATGTCCTCTGAAACATATTTTTGTTTTGAATATTTAGTCATGAGCTGAAAGCATTCACTGACATTTTACTGTTGGGTCACTGGGTTCTCTTATAACACATGGGGGCTGATTTAGAGCCATGTGTCGAGACACTGTCGAGTCATTCTCACAGCAAACAACACACTATTATATCTTCATTACAATGAACACACACTGTAGTTTATTTTGACTCAGTGTCTCACACACACACACTTTCCACAGTTCCCTATAGGAGAGAATATTTTATTATGTGAGCAACGTGCTTTAATTCATGTTTATTCAATTAACAATTGTCCCGTAAAACTAAATAAACTACTCGACAAGTGATTCAGTGAATGCAGAGTAATAACCCAAAGTGGAGTTCACATAAACCCTGGGTGCCTTTATGGTCGTCATAATGTGTGTTTTCAGGTCGGAGGCGGCCTCTGTAAAGTGGAATGTCGGCTGCTGCTCCACATTAAGTCGTTTCCCGGTCCAGATGATTTAGACACATTAGGGTTAATGGGCTAATTACTGTGGCTGCTCCAGCTCTCTCGCTGCATGTTATGCAATATCTGGGAGGACACAGACAATTGGGTTTCAGCATCTGACACTGACGGAGAATTGTCTGTGTAACTGCCTCCCTGCTGCCGTCAGCAGAGTGTGTCCAGACCTTCACGGGAAAAACACTACATTCTCAGATTGGGTTTGAACCTTTTTCTTGGCAAAAGGAAAAGAGAGAAATAGGCAGCAATAAACTCTTGATGTTGAGAGAGAGAGAGAGAGTGTGTGTGCAAGCTTGAGGCAAGACACAAAATTGTGTTGGTGCAAGAAAAAGCATCTGGATTCTACAAGATAAAGGTGCAGTCTGTAGGATTTTGGCAATTTTTTTCACTTCTAAAAATATTACAAAACAATTACATTCTGACATTTTCATGAATTTATAATCCAATTATTTTTTTCTTCATTACCCTTAAATTAGCCCATTAATGTGAATTTACATGAGGAGCGCATCCTCTCTACGGGGGTCGCCATGTTTTTAAAGTAGGTCAGAGAGGACATACTAAACCAATTTTGAGTTTTAATGACAACTGAAGTCAACCACAGGTTCTCCTGCATGTTCAGAAGGGTGAGGGTGAGGTGATGGATACAGCATGCAGACTTCAGCTCTAGATGTCACCAAATCTTACACACTGCACCTTTAAAGGTGGAAAAAAAAAGATGAAGATGAGTGGTGGAAAGGAGGGAGTTGTGTGAGCAGCGGAGAGAGAAATGAGACGGGCACAGCTGATGTCCCCAGGCTCTGATGAATCATAATGGCTTTTCAAGCAAAACAACCAGGAAAATGAGGTGTTTTAGTAAATGAAGACGGAGATGGTTCGACTGGAACTTTATGAGGTCAGTGGGAAATGAGAGATGGTGAGGATGGGGGGTGAGGGGGAAGGGGGGGGGGGGTGGGGGGGGGGGGGGGGGGGGGGGGGGTTAGTCATGAGGAGAAGGAGAAGAGAGGAGGTGCTGTGGCTTCCTCCTCACTGTAAGCTAATAAAGAGGGAGCACTCTGCTCCTCCATCCTGCCTCCGGTCCTGCTCTGCTGCTCTCAGTGAAACTGCTCTCTTTCGGAAATCAATATCCCCCATAATTTCACCCAAGTAGCTGCCCTCGCCGCTGTGAAATGGCGAAACATCACAGGCGTGGCGGTGGCGGCGGTGGCGGCGGTGGCGGCGGCGGCGGCAGCAGCACATACGCCACAGCTCGCTCGGCCCCCGTGGCTCCAACGAGGAGCCAAATATTCTATCTCTCCTCCCGCGGATCACCGTGTACATATCGAGAATAAGATTTGTGGGCGGGAGAGGAGAGATCCATGAGATGCAGGCTTGGGGTGGGGGTGGGGGGTGGTGGTGGTGGTGGGGGGGGGGGGTGGAGTATGAATGCAGCGGAGCGGGGGGGGGGGGGGGGGGGGGGGGGGGGGGGGGGGGGGGGGGGGGGGGGGGGGGGGGGGGGGTGGAGTATGAATGCAGCGGAGCATGGAGTATTCAGACAGGACTGAGAGGCAGAGAGGCAATGAGGCATTTTATACCAGCTGGATCTGATGGAAGCGATGGTGCTCTGATTGCATTGTTAGGCCTTTGTTTGGGGTCCAGGCTCCACTCCTCGGTGAGGAGAGGCAGCAGCAGCAGCAGCAGCAGCAGCATCAGTTTGTAGCCTGTGGGAAAAAAATGGGGAATATGTTTCCATTCTCCGTCACACTTTCATTTCACAGCGCTTTAGTCCGGCCATGTACATAGTCCACCACAGTAATTATTAATCATTAAAGGTGCAGTGTGTAAGATTTTGGTCATTTTTGGATTACAAAACAATGACACTGACATTTTCCTGAATTTATAATCACCGAAATGTTTTATTTTTTCCCCATTACCCTTAAATGAGCCCATCAATGTATATTTACACGAGGAGGGGCTCCTCTCTATGAGGGCTGCCATGTTTTTGCAGTAGTAAAAGTGTATTCGACACCTATTGAGTTTTGAAGACACAAAGTCTGACATAGGTTCTGCTGCATGTTCAGAAAGTCGAGGGTGAGGTGATGGATACGACATGGAACTTCACCTCTTGATGTCGGCAAATCTTAGACACTGCACCTTTAAGAAAAGAAAGTATTGCTTAAATCTTTGATGGCACCTTTTAAAATCTATCCAATCTTTAATATGGAAAATTCATACAATGTCGTCCCTCCAGGGAATAATTATTCCATCTTAATAAATCTTTATTGCGGGGAGAGCTGCAGCAGGCATCAGTGTTAGAAAAAGGGCAGTGGAACAACTCAGTGTTGGCCATATTACTCGAATGTAGCTTTCGATACTGTCACCAGTTACTTCTAATTCTAACTAATTTAGTAACTGAGTTACAGTATGATCAAAGTAACTATTTCTTAAATTTGTCTAAAAATGTAAACCCCACCTTAACTTGAAATTGAAATTCAACTGCATGTTTAATTAGTCACAATACAACAGAATATGACACGTTTACATGTGTTCTGAAAAATCGTAAAAATTCACACCTTCAAAATAAAAATGACGGGTCACGATAAGAGTCGTCTCACGTGGAAGAAATAGGAGGCAACCGTTCAAAAATAACCCTCTCCTATAGAACCGTCATCGCTCCCTTTACCCATACCACAATAACAGCACACAGGTATGTATCATCTGCCGTCCTCAGCCCGAGGCCTTTATCATTGCGATCCCTCTTCTTTTCCCAAACAACACATCCGCGAATGCGCGACAGAGACAAAAGCCAGCGATGATCCTCACTCGACCCTGAAGTATTTGAAAGAGAAATGTGCGTGTGATTGTCTGTCGGACAAGATTCCTCCTCTTGAAGATTTCAAGAGGGAACGGATGCAGGGCTGTTTAATGCCGTGAACCATAGGTGCGCGCCACATTGTTTTACACCTACACGCGGGAGTGTGATGGGCGGGCAGATGGTGCGTTACACAATAAGAGGCTTCTCCCGGGCACTGCCACAGACAGGAAGTGGCTCGGTGTGGAGGAGAGTGTGTTGGAGCTGCAGATGAGGTGAAAGTGATAGAAAGCCGCAGAGAGGAGGGGCGGAGAGAGAGAGAGAGAGAGAGAGAGAGAGAGGGAGGATGATGAGCGCATCAAAAGCCTCTGTGGTTATGTTAACATGAAGAGTCACAATTAATGTGGCCCTTCATTCAGGATACACCAGGCAACATCTGCAAATCCAGTCTTTTAAACGGTCCGTCTTTGGCATAAGACGAGAACGAAGAGAACGCGCAGTGAAATCGTGGGTATTCGAACGACGGCGATCAAACAAGCCGCACCTCTTGGAATAGTGTGCAGCACAATGCAAAGGTGGATTAGAACGCGGTCGATACTGATGAAAGAGAATAGTTGTTTTTATGGCCCAGATTTTGGCCAACGCCCATACATGCAGCCCATGTGCGGCACAGAGCGATGACACTAGGGCTCTTCTTTGTCAGATCTGGGTCACAGATAGGTCATTACATTTAAAGGTGCAGTGTGTGCGATTGGTTGACCTCTCCTCTGTGGGGGGAAAG
>JAFBJT010110713.1:0-12955 GCA_016785325.1 Chascanopsetta lugubris | reverse complement strand
AAACATCACCTGTTACCAGTAGCTTGTCATAAAGACGAACGTCCCCCCCCCCCCCCCCCCCCCCCCCCCCCCCCCCCCACCCCCCCCCCCCCCTCCTCACCCCCCCCACCCCCGCCCCAAACCCGTCTGTAATTCTTCCTCTGGCACGACTACAGAGACAGAACACATCTGTTGCAGCCGGGGCTTCTTCTCTTGCGCTGTCCTGAGGGTATCTCCTCTTTAATGCACCGCCGGGAGTCCACCCACCTCAAATATTTTTATTGGTCCGCAATATAACCGGAATGACCGGGTAGAAAAGGCCAAAGCGGAGGCCTCGTCAGGTGTCGCACAAACGTAGGAAACCAGCTTGGAGACGGAGGAGGCCCCCGCATCGCGCCTTAATTGGGGTCCTTTGTTTGACCACCTCCCTCGATAAACAATACAAGGGCAGATCCCCTGTCCCTTAATCCCCTCTCCTCCTCCTCCTCCTCCTCCTCCTCGGCCCCCGACTCTGCCGGAGCATCGCCCTGAGTAATTACCCCTCTCGATCTGGAGAGTGAGGTAATTGTCTTTGAGTGTAACTACAGTGGCCGGTCTGAAAGGGGGTCATTGTGCGGAGTTAAGACCTCACTTCAGTGGACGGCTTTGTTTGCGCTGCAGGAGATAATGAAAGTATTCGCTCGGGCCGCGGCGCGATGGAGAATATGGGAAGATATGAAAAGAATGACGGGGATTGAGGAGAGGAAGTGAAGTGTGGGAGAGAGAGAGAGAGAGAGAGAGAGAGAGAGAGCTCAAAGAGGAACTGAGCTGTTTTTTAAATTTATTTTCATGCACATCCTCCTGGAATAATAAGAACAACACTGATGCGTTTGGGATGTCTTTACTCTTAAAAAGCACCAAAATAGTCAACAACACTCTTGTGTCATGCTTTCTCATTATGTACAGTATCTTATACACTCATTTCACACATCAAACTCTGAAAGGTGTAGTGTGTAAGATTTGGTGACCCCTAGTGGTGGAGTTGCATGTTGTGTCCATCACCTCACCCTCACCCTTCTCAACATGCAGGAGAACCTGTGGTCGACTTCAGTTGCCCTTAAAACCCAAAAGATGTTTAGTATGTCCACTCTGGGCTACTGTAGAAAAAACATGGCTGCCCCCGTAGAGAGGACCCACTCCTCGCGTAAAGTATACATTAATGGGCTCATTTGAGGGTAATGGGAAAAACAATATATTTCTAAATTGATGAAAATGTCAGTATGTCGTTATTTTGTAATATTTCTAGAAGTGACACAAAAATGACAGGAATCTTACACACTGCACCTTTTAAATGTAGTTTCTTTGAACTGAAGGAACACAGGCATCTTTATCATTGTAGAAGTTACACAAAAATGAAGAAATGACATAAAAATAGTAGAAAAATAACACACCTAGCAATATCTATATATTGTTGTAAATATATAGTATGTACAAACAAGGGGGGTTAGCCCTGATTATCATTACATTGCCAGGTGTGGAAGACTTCACAATGAAAAAGATTGTATAGAAATAGTTTACACATCTAACTTCAAGATCTATAAATACATTTTTTTCCAGAACATCACACTCCCCATTATAGCTAATAAATAAGAAAAAAAAAAGTCTTAATTTAATGCATTTTAATTTCATTGTTTTTGGCCAGCTTCAACCATCTTGAAAGACGATCCTCCATGTGTATAATTTAAGACATAAATTAGATTATTTATGTAAATATGAAATTAAATAAGACATATCAAAAGTAGCAAACAGCAAACAAAACCGTCTTTGGCGTGATTGTTTCAACCAGAATGAGAAAGTATCAAAGTACAGCTGTAAATCCGATTTTTTTTTTTTTTTTCTTTTTCCTCAAGGCATGCAACGCTCCGTCCACTCCATCATCCCCACCGTCAGTCTCGTTGTAAAACGACTTTCCTTTTGTGGCTTCGGAGCTCTCTCCCCCCTCTGCTCCTGCAGATTCCATTTCCCCAGTGGTTTGTCTCATTTGAAATGTGTGCATGTTTACAACTGTACGCGTCTGTCTGCGCATGTGTGTGCCGACACAGGTTTGTGTGCGCACGTATGCATATGTATGTGTTTTATACATGCTGGCACATTTGCTCATAGTTATCTGAGTGCATGCGTGCGCTCGCGCATGATATATTTGTGTTCACGTACATCCTGGCCTGGTTGGTCATATTCGTGTGTGCCTGCATACATTTGTGCGCTAGTGTGCGTTTGCAGGCTTGCTGGTGTCGTGTGTGTTCATCTGTGTGTTTGTGTGTGTGTGTGTGTGTGTGTGTGTGTGTGTGTGTGTGTGTGTCCTCAGAAAATGAAGCCATTGCAACTTGTTCAGTCTTTTTTTTTTTTGTTTTTTTGTTTTTTTTTTATCATATCAAGTCTTGGAGTCCTTTCCTGTCATGAAACAAAAATACATTGACTCTTTCAGAGGTGGACATTTCACCCCAACACAAATCCACCACGTCTCATTTTAGCAGCGAACAGACGGAGGGAAGTCAGATCTCCAACAGTCCGCTGCTGTTCTCCACTCCGTTCGGCGCCACGCTCTTCTCCTCCCCGTTGGTGAGCTGCTCGGCCACGGGATTGGCGGCCACCGCGCCGGCGCTGAGCTCTGCCGCCTCCTCGCCGCGGGGGTCCGCCTCTCCCTCCCCGGCCACGCCTTTGCCCTGCAGGGCGGAATCGGCGTGGGTCTTCTGGTGCTTGGAGAGGTGGTCGCTGCGGGTGAAGCGCTTGTTGCACAGTAGACAGGTGAACTTCTTCTCCCGCGTGTGGGTGCGCACGTGCCGCTCCAGTTCGTCCGAGCGGGTGAAGCGCTTCCCGCAGAACAGCCAGTTGCAAACGAAGGGCCGCTCGCCGGTGTGCCAGCGCAAGTGGGCCTTGAGGTGGGAGGCCTTGCCGTAGACCTTCCCGCAGCCGGGGATGTGGCAGCTGTGGACGGGCTTCTTCCTCAGGGAGGCGGCCGAGGCCCCCAGCCTCTCCAGCTCCTGGCAGTTGGGGCAGTCGCACGAGGACCTTGTGGTTGTCGCCCCTCCGCTGTAGCCCCCGGACCCCCTGGCGGGCTTCAGGCCCATGGGGCTCTCGATCAGCCCGCCGCTTGGCACGGGCTTGGGCTTGTACATGTCCTGGGGCAGCATGTGCTGGGAGGGCTGCAGGAGGTGTGAGGAGGAGCCCAGGCCCACGGAGGGGTAAGGTGCCGGGTTGAGCTGCGTGAAGTCGGTGCTGTAGCTGGATATCTGCGGGCTGAGCGAGGCCTGCGGCGCCACCGGCTGCAGCGAGGCCTGGATCCCTCCGTCCGCCTGGGCCTGCGTCGCCGACAGCCAGTTGGAATTCGGGTGCACGTCCCACCAGGAGGACGTGGCATTAGCCGGGGCAGCCGTGATGCCCGGGTGGATACCCGTTTTGTACCAGGAGCCGTAGGGATGCGTCATATCCAGCGAGGTGTAGACGCTGGTGAGGCAGTCGGCTGTAGCGTGGGCCTTGGACACCAAGAGGGAAGGGTCCTGGGAGACGGAGGTCTGGAAGGAGTGGGAGAAAGGGTTGTACTCTGTCGCGTAGCCTCCGGCCGAAGGAGGGGGGCTTCCGGTGGGCGTGAGCAGCCCGCCGCCGCCGCCGCCGCCGCCCCCGCCTCCGCCGGCCGTGGTGAAGGAGCCAGTGTAGGAGTCCGCCAGGCCGCTACCATCCGCGGTCCGGCCATTCTTTGCTGTCTGAAGGTCAGAGGTCATGGTGTAGGGCTTCTTTACTGGAGTCGTGCTGCCGGTCTTCCCGGGTGTCGCTGAATCCCTGACGGGGCTGGTGCTTCCGAACTTGTTACAGGTCGCGGTTAACATAGCCAGAGGACTGGAGCCATAGCGTGCGTCTTCCTGGGGGAGGAGGAGGTGGAGGAGGAGGAGGTGGAGGAGGAGGTGGAGGAGGAGGAGGAGGAGGAGGAAGGAGGAGGAGGAGGAGACGGGGGGGTGGAGGGGGGTAGGGGGGTAGGGGGCAGAAAATGAGACTGTCTGTCTGCAGGAAATGGCTGCTTGCTGCCGCCGCTTCTGTCAGTGTCAACTCTAATAAAAAGCGTATGTCTGACTGCCACCGCTGGCTCTCCGCGCGCTCGCGCTGTTTTCAAAGCGGTCAGGGCAATTTGAAGCGCCCGAGTGTTTATGCTCGGATCTGCTCGGCTCAGCAAAGGCGGAATTCCCTCGCTCTTTTGTTTCACTCAAACCGCTGTCTACCAGCTATTCTTACTTTTGCATTCATGTTGGTTTTTAAGATAAAAAAAAAAAACAGCCCCCCCCCCCGCCAAAAAAAAAAATGTAAACACTCCGCTACCGGGCCTCAGTTATTGTTTATCTTCCTGCAATGACATCGGATATGAGGCTCAGCGATCCACTCCTGCGTCACCCCTGTGTTCTTACACCGGTTTGGATTCTCATTCCATGTGATTGCAATCAAGCCGTGGTGTTTCCTGTTAACGTTCATACTCGTGAGCAATATTGTACGTTGTCCTTCACGTGGCGATGCCTCTTAACGTGTCAGAGGCATCGTCCCCATGTTACAGCTCTGATGTTTGAGTTACGTTTGCATCACATCTGATAAGGTTGAGTAATAGTTCTTTAAAGGTGCACCACGTCAATCTTTCATTCTGGCCTCGAGCATATATATATATATATATATATATATATATATATATATATATATATAATCACGTGCTCTGGACACAAATCTTCATGAAAACGTGGCCTCCCCTTGACATGGGATGAGTTCTTATCTCTCTTTAGAACAACAAGCCCTGAGGTGAACCCTTTACATCTTCGTAGATTTCCAGGTTAACGCTCATTCCAGGTTAAAAAAATATATATATTAAAGGTGTGGGTAAAGGTAGGAAATGTGAATGTGAGGTTGAGGGGTAAACATGAGCCGAAGGTTCAGCGTGAGTTGTGAAGTTGCAGAGTTGCTGCACAGCCAGAACTTAAAGTTGGTTTAAACCGCATGTAATAAAAACTTAGCTCTGTCTTCATGATTGCAAGTTCATCTTACCTGCTAAAAACACTCCAATCAAACTCCAGGGACAAAGTTTCACGACTTTCTAATAACTTTTAGCTGCAGTTTCACCCACATTCACAAAATCAAAGTTAGTTGTAAATAAGAATAATATGTATATTTAAATAAATAATAAATTATTTAAAAAAAACAATACTTACAATTACATTCCCTACCTCCAGAATAGATGCGGCCATCCCTGAGAAACTAAATCCTATGGGAAGCTGAGGGAGGGGAGCGGGAGAGGCGCAGCTCAGGGTCCCGGGACACTTTGGAAGAAGTGGGCCAGTAACGCGGGGAAGTGTTTTGAGGCGCAGTGAGCCCGCCCCCCTAATTACACCCTGCTCTGGGGACCCTTTGAAGGCTCTGCTGAGGAGCAATAAAAAGCCAGTGATGGAGCAGGGCGCACGCTGATTGGTGGACGCACCAGGGAGAACGTCCCACCTCCTCATAAACTGCTGTTGGATTCTCTCTCTCTCTCTCTCTCTCTCTCTCTCTCTCTCTCTCTCTCTCTCTCTCTCTCTCTCTCTCTCTCTCTCTCTCTCTCTCTTTTAGATCAACGCATGAATGGGTTCCTCATCAATCACCATGTGGGTATTATTTCAATTTCTCCACTATTATATTTTATTTCTTTTTTTATGCGGGTGGGGGGGGGGGGGGGGGGGGGGGGGGGGGGGGGGGATCAACACTTAACTTCATCTATGGATGAGTTTTACGCACGCAGTCTGCCCGAGGATGCGCGTTTACGCACGCAGCCATCAGGCGCATCTTTGCACCGAGTGAGGTCCATCATGGTTGAGCCCATGAGAGGGAAACAATAACAAAAGATCACGAAGCCACATAAATTAAATAGAAAGAAATTAACTCGACCGAGTCTGCGGTTTGCGTCCCAGATTTTTATTATTCGGGGTTTGTTTCCATCATCCTTAAAGGCGCTTTACTGCGCACTTTCTCAACATGAGTCGTGATGGAGTCCACAGCTTCGCAGAGGAGGAGAAGGAGCGAGTCGTTAAATAAAATAAAATGAAGAGATTATCACAGCAAATAAAAGCCAAGCCAATGAAGGGAGAGGAAGGAAAAGGAGACGCACATTGTTTCCTTAAGGAAGAAAGTAAAACGAGGAGGGAGGGAAGGAGGGAGAGGGAGAGGGATTTTGAAACAGCAGAAAAGAGATATTTCAAAATCCTTCACATATCTAGTGAATGATGGAATTTGAGGAATATGAGGAAATGTATGTGTTTGCTTTATTTTGCTTGATTTACCCTTGTCATAGGTTTACTGTAAATTAAATGATTAAATATACATTTTCAAACTTTAAAAAAA
Organism: Chascanopsetta lugubris; assembly: GCA_016785325.1. Taxonomy (NCBI): domain Eukaryota; kingdom Metazoa; phylum Chordata; class Actinopteri; order Pleuronectiformes; family Bothidae; genus Chascanopsetta; species Chascanopsetta lugubris. The sequence goes on along the minus strand of JAFBJT010110713.1, from coordinate 6,595 downwards.
ATGCTGACACATATCATGATTTTATGTTTATTCCTAATCATTTATTTTGAAATAGTACATATGATTAATGATAACACATAAATAAGTATTTACATACATAACTCTATCACAGTGTATAGCATTTAGGTTAAGATATATATTGCCCATATGTCAGCAAGAGGCTGAAGTATTTGTATGGATACTTTCATAAAATAAAGTTCATTAGAGTATTTCTAATCTGTGCGATTCACAAGGAGAAAGTATCATCATGAAGTTTTATTTTTGTTTTCAGAGGAATTATTTCTTGAAAATATTATAAAGATATTTTGGTTGAATGTGCGTGAAATAAGCTGTTATGCCATTCAATGTAATATTATTTTTGTTATTATCTAAAAATGAGTGAAAAGAATGGACTGATGATGAATCTTAGTAAAAAAGGTTCAGAAATCACATATTTGAGTTAATCATTCTTTCTTTTGGCCATCCACAATCCTCTGATTTCTTTTTTTCTTCAAAAACTCAAAACACGTAAAAACTTTCAGTCTCGGGGCGACACAGATTCTCAGCGCCTTTTTGTGGGCGTCTCGTTTTTCTGAAGGAGAGCACAGAAGATTAAAATTGTTGTCAAAAATAAACATATAATTTCTGTCCTTATTTTCTCCTCAATTACAGGGCATGGTCAGAGCTGGGCTTGTCGTTCTGCAGAGTCTGGCCCTCACATGAACACAGCAGCTATATTTGGCAGTCTGTTCTCCAACTGACCTTCATCGCTTTATTTCCTCAGACCAGCAGGAGTGTGAGCGTGGAAGAACAAAGGCCACGACATGCGACAGTTTACACGGGCGCATAACTCCTCTGCTCGCAGTCGCCTAGACGCTTCCAAGTGTCGCAGGGAGAGCTCAGATCCGGCTGACGTGAATCTGCACGTCTCATTTTCTCATTTGATGTGTCGGAGGTTTGATTTTTTTTTTTTTAGGCTGTTTTGACACAAAAAGTCAGATTTTTCTGACTTCACATGGTCCTAGAAAAGATATATATCTAATATGTGGCCAGTAGGACGGTCATGTCCGAATCCGTGCCGCCTGTATGCGTGTGCGTGATATGGTTTTCAGTGAACATGCAGCGTTGGCAGGAGTTCGCGCACGAGCCACCGAAGCTGCCAAAATCAAGTGTCCCGGCAGCGTCGCTGTCCTTTGATGAGTCACTGTTGTGTGTCAATCGCTCGGCGTCCCAGCAATGAGGTTGACTGTGGACTTGATGGAACTCGTGTCCCAGACTTGACTTCTGATTGGACCTAAGAACACATACGGGTGAGAATCAGCTTTAGCTGCATGGGAGCCGCCTCTGTTTGTCCAGGTGTGATGCTGTTGTGCTGTTTGACGCATGGTTTTGGATATTGTTGTGATTGGGGACCACATACAGCTCAGGTCCGTGTCAAGTGGGCCGGACCAGTGCAATCAAAGCACAACGACCTATGGACAGTGACGCCACGTAGATTAAAGTGAGGTCAACTTGGATTCAACCAATTCAAGAAAGATTCTACTTAATGTCTTTCCCGTAGTCAACCCGTGGGCCGGATTGGACCCTCTGGTGGGCCGGTTTCGGCCCGTGGGCCCTATGTTTGACGCCCCTGGTCCAAACTAAAAATGAATTGCTCCTCTTGGGATCACTGTGGAGAATGCGAATTCTCCTCCTTGATCTCTTGACATTGAGCTGGATAACTGTTTGTTATCCCCTTGCGGCAAAATCTCACCCACATACACCAAAAGTTTTCTATTTCTGAATCATCTCCCACTTCAAGCGCTCAAGCAAACGTGACGTTTTCTGTTGTTGTTGTTGTTGTTGTTGATGACGGCTGTGCAAAGATATCAGCGCGCGGTTCCAGTCGGGTTTCGGTCGTGAACCGTCACATCTGATCTGGGAATGGACGGGCGATGCTTATTATGAGCAAAAGAATCGATACCGTCTCGTGCGGACGTCCTCCTCGGGGGCCGATACATGTGTTGTACGTGGCAATCCCATCACTCTGAGGGATTTCCTCCCCCTGTCATTTGACACATGTTGAGCCCCCGACGTGCGTCTTTGAGTGAAGTGTTCCTTCTCTTCTTCATTAACGCGTCGTGTTTTCGGCGAAATGAGAGGGGAGGTCGAAACGCTCCTTTTCTGAAAAGCGCCGGGCCGCTTTTCCCCCCCTCATTTTTATAAGACTTGTACTGATCCAGAACTCTTGGCGTGTTCCCATTTACAGTTCTCTTCAAACGGGAGGAAAAGTGAGATCTGTAATTAGGGAACGCGTTAAGCTCTTAACAGTCCCTTCAAAAAGCTTTCTCTGCTCTATTTACTATTTTCTGCCCCGTGTGGTTGAGGCTCTCGGGTACGTACAGTAGGCACCGCGGGCTTGATCAACCTCTCGGCGTTGGGTGGGCACGATTATGTTAACCAGGGCTGATTATACGTTTGGTGTGGAGCGTTATTGTCCACATGACAGCTATCACATGTATTAGTAGCTACAGGGTGTAGTAGATTTCGTGGCACATTAAGCCCCTTTGAATGCTGCAAGTGGCAAGAGACTGATGCTCCAACTGTTTGCCAGCTATCCGTCAAAAGCTGTTTTCCTCGCCAGTTCACAATAATCCGACAATATCAGCAGTTTGTGGTCTTCACGTGTGCCTCTCAATCCTACGCACTGCACCTTTTAAAGGTGCAGTGTTCGGGGACATGGAGAGGTTTCTTACGAAAATATCGACGTGACTAGCATCAGTATCTTTAGAATGTGTCATGTGTTGACTTTGATTGATGTCAGTATAAACAGGAAGTAGTAATCAGAGATTGTCGGCGTCTTGTTGACTCGAGGTCAAAATGTTGTTGTGCTGCGACGGTTCACTGTGTCACCATGAAGCTTTACAGCAGCCGAAGGAGATGTAATGGAAAGTCATTGTCGGGTTCATTGAACCGGATCAGGTTTCCATAGTAACCCGAGACAAAACGTACAAGACATAAAAGTGGCGGATTGACGGTGTAGCTGTGACTTGAATGGCGGCGCGGTGGTGCAGTGGTTCGCTCCGTCACCAGCCTGTGTGGAGTTTGCATGTTCTCCCCGTGTCTACGTGGGTTCCTCTCTGGGTTCTCCAGCTTCCTCCCACACTGGGGTTTGGTAAATTGGAGACTTTAAATTGTCCATGTGAATAAAAGCATGAATGGTAGTTTGCCTGTGCGTGTGTGTGTGTGTGTGTGTGTGTATTTGTGTGTGACCTACAGGGGCGACCACGCCTCTCCACCAAAGTCAGCAGGGATTGGCTCAATGTCTGTGTGTGACCCTCGGGGGGGTGGGGGGGGGGGGGGGGGGGGGGGAGTGGAGCGGAGATAGTTGATGATGGATTGGACTTGGACTTTGCCATTTAGAGGTTTGGCCAATTTAGATAAATATAAAGAACGTGGTTTACAGCCCAATTTCTCAATCTCCAGTGGGCGGGACCAGTGACATCATCAGCCGAATGGCCTATAAACAAAGACAACACGTATAGGATAGATTAGAATCACAATGAGCTCAGCTTTATGGAACCCTAGAGCTCCAGACGCATTGGATTGGACCCTCTGACGGGCCAGTTCTAGCCCCCGGGCCGCAGGTTTGACACCACAGTTCTAGACATTCTTTAAAGTAAACAATAGGACATTCTTTTGGTCAGATGTGCTCAGAGCGACGAGGACATCTCCCTCACTATTTATGTCAAGGGGTGAAGTCTGAGTCAATCGGTCACGACAGAAGAATCATATCAAGTCTGTTGTGGAAATCGTGTGTTTAAGATTACACTGCATCAACACACGCGTCGGCCCTCATCACCGGACAGAGCTTGTATGTCGCACCCTTGGTCTTCTACGTGTATGTCACCTCTGCGTGCAGTATTTCCAAGGCGTTTACCTTCCAAAACCTGGAATATCAGCAGTGTGCCCCCACTTTGAAGACATGTTATGTCTTTTAACCTCCGTATGTTCGCATGAATACAACCACTCCGCTGAAAAAAGCACTTTCTAGATACTTTGTCTTGTGGTCACTCAAAAGCACGAATGCAGCAGGAAACAAAGCAGCGAGACTCCATCGTTGTTACACCATGTCTATACATTGACATCACATGGTTGCCTCTAAATGCTTCTTTCTGTGTGTGTGGGGGTGGGGGGGGGGTTGAATAGCCTTCTGTTTTCTACATTTGTTTTAAATTGCTCTTTTGGTAACATTAGTCCATTACGGCGACCGAGTAAACGCGTGTAATGGCGGATCAATGGAATATCTCGCCATAATGCATTTCCCTTGACATTCCCCCCTCTGGGCTGCAGCCCTCAGAAAATTAACAATGTTAATAATACTGCGACGGAGGGGGAAAATTGAAATGATTAGATGTGTTTTACTTCGCTGCTGATGGAAATGTGGTGAGAGGGAATCAGGGTCAGGGATAGACTTTGCCTTGCAGCATGACTCGGTGCTATTTTTCCAGGCTGTGTGGTCAAAGATTTTCGGAGAGCTTGTCAACGGAAAATGGGAGAGCGAGAACGGAGGAGAGGAGAGAAAGAGGGGAACCATATAGACGGAGAGACTGAGAGACTTAAGGGGGTGGCGGCTCGAACAATGTAGCAGTGAATATGGTGCAGCCAGCGCGGGGATGTTGCTGATCGAGGCATCGGATATTCCTCGCTCGGACCGCCACTTGAGCCAGACATGAAAAAAAAAGAAAAAAGCTTGTAGATAAAAGGACCTGCCCGGCTCCTGCTCATGTGGTCTGTCTCTATTTTGGAGCATGTTGGTGGTTTCGGGTAATTCAACCACCGACAGGCTGCATTTCAACCAGTGGACAGAACATGTCCAGTCACCAGACACGGTGGTGATCCGGAGAAAGTAATCCTTTCCCCTGTGTGTTGATTTTTCCTTTTCACCTGTGGACGCACACAAGCAAAAAAATGTCTCCACGACCATTATGACTTTTCGTATTTCTACCGAGAGATGGTTTCGCTCCTATAATCCCGGCCGCTCCCTCGCCGAAACCTCATTGGCTGCCGTCTCGCTGCGATGTCTCCCTAACCACATGTCAGAAATAATCCCACATGGCGCTAGGGAGCGACATTAATTGTTTTCCCTCTGTGAAAACGTCTCCACTGTTTGCAGAGTGAGTTATTATCCGGCCTGTGGAAGTTGTGTAAGACACGCTGCGTTTGTCGTACGGGGCATCACATCGGGGAGCATCAGCTCCAGGAACACAGAAGTCCAATCTGCTCCCAAACAAATCCCAGTCCGCCGCCTTCTCGCTGTATACAAGCCGACGTCTGGCCTGTAATCTGGCTGTCTGTCGGGGAGACCTGTGGCCACCTAATGACCCCAACAGGCGTCACGCATGCAATTGCCCAGGAGGGTGCGATGACAGCAATGACAGTCTCTTTCAATATTTCTTTATACATACTTTGTGAAATGAGAGGGACGGTAGAGGGATAACTGTGCTTCTGACTGGACACTGCAGCTTTTCAGCAACATTACATACGACGTGCTGTGGTTTGACTTGTCTTAATAACAGAATATAATTTTTTGGCTGCAAAACCATGGCATGCATTGAAAGTACAAAAAAAAGGTGAAAGTAAAAAAATGATGCGACTGGCGTAAGCCCCATCGACAGTTGGCCTTTGATGGGTTTGAGCAGGAAATTCAAATTAAAGGTGCAGTGTGTAATATTACATATTGCACACATTTTTTTTGACCCGTGGACAAACAGAGTGTCTCTCAAAAATGGATGGGAGAGAGAACCCAGCCTCCTTTATGGGGGTAAAAAATACTGTTTGTTGTGTTGTTTGACTTTATGGCAGTGCAGCATGAACCTCCAAACAACCTGGGTCCCAACAATAAAGACTCCAGGCTTCACTCCATAAAAATGTAATTAGACTCGAGACTTGACACAGCTTGGTCCTGACTTGCTCAAATCCCAGAATAATAAAAGCAACCAAACTGAATCCTTTGACCAGCAACTGGTCTCAGTTCCAGCGAAAGTCGTAATTAACCAAAGCTTAAGAAAAGGAACTGCTGTGTCATATTTATGCTGAGCATGCATCGTGACCCGAAAGCCAGTGTGACTTGTAATTTGATTCGCTCGACATGGAGTTGCCTCGGAGGTCGCAACGTGCTTCAAATGAGGCAGTTGTCAGATCATCAAACCAACATCTGAGTGGATGTTTTGACCCAAAACAGCCCTGTGTTAAAGCAGTGCAGGGGTGGGGGTGTTTGTGTTTGTGTGTGTGTGTGTGTGGGGGGGGGGTTGGGGTGGGGGCTGTTGGGGGGGGGGGGGGGGGGGATGTGTTGCCGTAGGCACTGGAGAGTCTCGTCCTGAGGACCTGAAAGTCCCCGTGATGCCCGAAATCCTGTTTGGCAGCTCCTGTGTCAACATAAGATACTACGGTCTGTTCAAGTTGCACATCCGCCTGACGACTGGATGTTGCCTGCTCCTTTGAATCTTGCGCACTGCACCTTTAATGACACCGACTTATCTACCTTTTCTCTTGGATTTGAACTCATTCATGTCTTTGGACATCGTCATGTGTGATTGTTGCTGTACCCCTGAGGTCCGACGCCCTCCCACCCACC
>JAFBJT010110710.1:16912-31268 GCA_016785325.1 Chascanopsetta lugubris | reverse complement strand
CCCCCCCCCACAGTGGCTCTGTCACCGCGTCCAATCCCCACGTCTGCTGATTTAAAAAAAAAAATAAACAAACAAACAAAAACAAAAAAAAAGAACAGGTTTCTTATTGTTCCATTCTGCTGAATCAGCAAGATGGTGTGTCCACCTGTGCGGAGGTAGTGGGCTTTTTAGGGCTGCTCCACAAGAACTAACCCAACCCCAGAAACACTTCCTGGTTCTCTCTCTCTCTGTTTGTTGACCTGCGCTGTGTTTGAACGCTGGCTCTGACCTCTGTTCACTTCCTGGTTTGCAGGATTAGCCTCGGACGCCCCTTCGGCCGCCAGGGGGAGCGAGGAGGCCCGAGCGTTGTCGGACACGTGCTCCTCACCAGCTTCGCCCGCAGACTCCCACCCGAAGGACCCGGAGCCCAAGTCGCACCCGAGCAGAACCAGGAGCCGTGTGAAGAGCAGCTGCAGACGCCTGTTTCTGGACGACAGTTTGTCGGACGAGGAGGCGGCGGAGGCGGCGGCGGCGGAGGCGGCGGAGGCGGCGGCGGCGGCGGAGGCGGCAGGTGACTCGGTCCAGACTGTGAATGAGAGCAGGCAGAAGGACTCGTGCAAGAAGACCTCCGGTGCCGGTAAGCGTGAGCTGAGTCAGGGTGGCGGAGGTGAGGCCCCCCCGGTTCCTCCGAGCCCATCGTCCCGGGATTCATGGATGTGTCCTTTAGCCCCGGGCGAGACGTCTCCGCCTCCCACCGACACGGAGGATTGCCCCTCCCCTCGCCAGCCCCTGCCCCCGCTTCGCTCCAAGACCTGCTCGGGCGTGATCCTCAAACTGCGGCGCATGTTGGGCAACAGGAAGAAGGCCCGCTACCAGGCGGTGTCGGCCGACCCGTCGCTCCCCGCCGCCGAGGGAGAGGAGCGCAAGTCGGCCCAGAGGTGGCAGAGGACGGGCGGCTTCGCCCACGCCCTCCGGCCCCTCGGCACCTCCTCCAAAAGAAAACTGGGGTCCCTCCTGAAGATCAAGTACTGCCCCTACCTGTCGGCCTGCCACAGCGCCGAGCACCGGAGGCGCTGGGTGCTGCGCTCGGCCGTGCGCAGGGCGCAGCGGGCCATGAGGCTCCACTACCCGGACCTGGTGGGGAAGAGGATCCTCCATCTGTACGAGGAGGACGACAAATCCGAGGTGTGGTACCGGGGGGAGGTGCTCGGCGTCCACCAGGCCCACGACAACCCCCTGAAGACCGTGTTCGAGGTCCGGTACGACAGTGAGCCGGAGTGGAGGTACTACTTGGAGCTGCTGATCGACTACAAGAAAGGCTGGCTTAAAATGGTAGAATAGTTTTTTGACCAACCCGGAGACAGGAAGTGGACCTAGCGGAAAAAGACTGAGCGGGCAAACGGCGGTACTGCGACATACGCGATGCCACGCGGCCCGAACGCTGTCGAATTCGAACCACAAGGTCACAGGAAGAATGAGGTTCGTCTACTTCCTGGTCCCATTATTTACATATTCCCTTGTTGCATCCAGCCCGGCGCAGTGATGCAAATCTTCAAATGAAGTGAAGGAAAAAATATGTGCCACAACACTGTGAAATTGTTGCGTCGTGAATGTCCAGCCCACAGATCCAGGTTCTGACCTGAGCTGGCAGAACCCAGGACGGTGTCAGAGGGGTCGAGAGGGGTAACTACAAGGGTAGTTCAAAAAGTTCTCAGCCCGCCTCGCACGCAGTTGGTAAAGGCGTTTTTAAGAAGTTTAAAACGCACCAGTGCGCAGCTTCCATGGGGCTTTGCGGCGTCCACTTCCTGTAAGAGCCGTGAACGTCACCGTGCCGGGTTTGTTTTTGGTGCTAAGTCTAGTTTCTACAACAGGCCGAAAATAATCCGCCCGGCTCCTTAATAATGAAGTGGAACTGGATTTGAAAAACTTTATTTGTCACTTGAGGAGCCTCTGGCCACATTCTTCCTCAGGGATGGAGCGTCTGTAATTCTGCTCGCTGACTCATCGGGTTTATTGACTTATCGGTTTTGTGGATTTGTGCTGTTAAAAAAATGGATGTAGACCTTTTTGAAAAGTAGTTCTTTGGAATGTGAAAGAGGAGAGTCACTGTCAGACCGTGTGAGTCATGTGTTTGTAGGTTTACATGTTGTTTTAGCTGAGTCATTCTTTTTTTTTTTACCTCCAACGTTGTGCTTTGTGTTGTTGTGTACAGTTGATTGTGTTGTTTTGTACAGTACAGGCTACTGAACTAAGTTTTTGTGTCACAGTGTTTTTAAAGCGCTGTGAACCCAAAGACCTCCACCTCAGATTGAACACTACTTTAACTTTTTTTTAAATGATTTTTATACGACTGAATTGTTAAACTATTTATTTTCCTGTTGTTGTTAAATAAATGGAGTGACACCACTATTGTGTCTGTTGCAATAGTTTCGCCCAATGACAGATTTTTGACAATTTAAAGGTGCAGTGTGAAGGATATATAATAAGAACTAGTCCTACTGTCCATCCATTCACAACCACTTATCCAAGACTGGACCCCCGGGAGCAACTGGTAACATGATCCATTCAGGGGCATCCAATCCAATCCCAGTATATGGACCTGTAGGTGATGAGTCCACACCATTGGAGCTTGACCCCACAACCTTTCAATTTGCTAAAACACTATTTCCATTTCTGATTTGGCAGCAATGTCGTTTAATTCTGATGTTGTCGTTACACTCCAGTCCGCTGGGTGGCGGTGTTAAAGCTGGTTTGCCAGCCACAATCCAACCAAGAAGAACACCACTTCCTGTTGCAATGTAAACAAAGAAGCTAAGTATGTGAACAGTTGTTTCTCTTGTACTGATCGCTGTGTAAATGTTCTGTAGTTGTTTATTTGGACTGTGCGGCCGTGTGCTTTGTATCAGCAGCGTCCGAGGAAGAAGAGTGTGGGGGGGGGGGGGGGGGGGCGCAGAGGGGGGCGGACGCAGAAGCAGTGTGCTACGTTAGCATAGCATCATAGAGGAGCCGCTCTGGACTGGTGTGAGGAAGCCCACCATTCGCCAGCCGCCGTCAGGTGAGCCGCACCGTCAACTAGAGCATGTGCCTATTCATGGCTTTATGGTAAAACAAAACAAAAAACAATAACCGCAAATGACTTTAATGAACACATACCTCACTTCCGCTTTCAAAGTAAGATGCCCAAATGTTTGTTTTGTTTCTTGATATCTCTCTTGGAATCGTCAAATATTAGGAGATATTAATCATAAATCTTTGTACACCTCATTTCCGGCCGATTTAACGTAGATATCCGGAGAAATCTCTATTTTCAGCTCAACATTCGCCTTTTTCTCCAGGTTTGTTTCTTCAGGTTACTATCAGTACAGATAGTAGGCATCACCATCAAGAAAGTCACCATTGGTTTACTGTTGCAATTATGGATATTTTTTGAATGAGAGGCCCTTAAACTCAGAGAAAAGACGAATGTGGAGTCAATAGTGCACTTTATTTTGAAATTTCTCCAAATTGCTACAGTAAATCAGTCTGCAATATGTTGTTTTAAGATTCATGATTGAATAACCATTTTAATAATGAATCATTCCACGAGCAAAATCGGCAAAACAAACGTTTTCGGTATTTTATCTTGATAGCGGAAGGGAGATATGTGTTCATTGACGCCATTTATGTTTTTTTAAACCATTATAGTTTTGAAAAGTCGCAAACTTAAATGGGCGGTGCGGCTAACTTGCCAGCTAACTTGGTGGCTCATTTGACGGCGCCTGGCGAATTGTGGGCTCACTTGAGGCCAGTCACTGACGAGCACAGATGCTACGCTAGCATAACTACACTGGAAAACAGAAGCTACGCTAGCATAACACCTATGGAAAACAGAAGCTGCGTTAGCATAACAACACCTGTGGAAAACAGAAGCTACGCTAGCATAACTACACTGGAAAACGGAAGCTACGCTAGCATAACACATGTGGAAAACAGAAGCTACGTTAGCATAATTACACTGGAAAACAGAAGCAACATTAGCATAATAACACCTGTGGAAAACAGAAGCTACGTTAGCATAATTACACTGTGGAAAACAGAAGCTACGCTGGCATAACTACACTGGAAAACAAGCTACGCTAGCATAATTACACTGTGGAAAACAGAAGCTACGTTAGCATAACAACACTAGAAAACAAGCTACGCTAGCATAACTATATTGTGGAAAACAGAAGCTACGCTAGCATAACTACACTGTGGAAAAGAGAAGCTACGTTAGCATAACAACACTAGAAAACAAGCTACGCTAGCATAACCACATTGTGGAAAACAGAAGCTATGCTAGCATAGCAACACTGTGGAGCACAGAGGCTATATCCAATGGTAAATCAATAAATCCATTTGAGGTCAAAGGCAGAAAGCTTGCTGTCCAAAATGAAATCTTAACATGAAGAAAGTCATTCGTTTATATTAAGATAAATATGGGACAACAGTAAATCAGTCTGCAATATGTTGTTTTAAGATTCATGATTGAATAACCATTTTAATAATGACTCATTCCACGAGCAAAATCGGCAAAACAATCACCATAAACAAAGTCACCATTGGTTTACTGTTGCAATTATGGATATTTTTTGAATGAGAGGCCCTTAAACTCAGAGAAAAGACGAATGTGGAGTCAATAGTGCACTTTATTTTGAAATTTCTCCAAATTGCTACAGTAAATCAGTCTGCAATATGTTGTTTTAAGATTCATGATTGAATAACCATTTTAATAATGAATCATTCCACGAGCAAAATCGGCAAAACAAACGTTTTCGGTATTTTATCTTGATAGCGGAAGGGAGATATGTGTTCATTGACGCCATTTATGTTTTTTTAAACCATTATAGTTTTGAAAAGTCGCAAACTTAAATGGGCGGTGCGGCTAACTTGCCAGCTAACTTGGTGGCTCATTTGACGGCGCCTTGCGAATTGTGGGCTCACTTGAGGCCAGTCACTGACGAGCACAGATGCTACGCTAGCATAACTACACTGGAAAACGGAAGCTACGCTAGCATAACACCTGTGGAAAACAGAAGCTACGTTAGCATAACAGCACCCGGGGAAAACAGATGCTACGCTAGCATAACTACACTGGAAAACGGAAGCTACGCTAGCATAACACCTGTGGAAAACAGAAGCTACGTTAGCATAACAACACCTGTGGAAAACAGAAGCTACGCTAGCATAACTACACTGTGGAAAAGAGAAGCTACGCTAGCATAATTACACTGGAAAACAGAAAACAGGGTGACACGGTGGCTCAGTCGGCTGTCAAGCTCAGTCAAGCTGTTGCCTCACAGCTAGAAGGTCCAGTGTTCGATTCCCCGTGCGGGAGCCTTTCTGTGTGGAGTTTGCATGTTTCCCCCTTCCATAAAAATCCCCTCTAAAAAAACATTGCGAAGCCGTCTCCTGACCAAGGACGACGTCGAGAAGTTGGTCCCCTGGGCGCCGAAGAAAAGTGGCTGCCCCCTCTGCACCTGGCTGTTCCCGGAGGAAGGTCGAGCCAGGATGGGTTACAGCAGATGTTAATTTCGCCGGCATGTGTGTCGGCATGTGTGTGTCCCTCAAGCATGTCAGTGACAATAAATGCATCTTCATCTTCTTCAGAAGCTACGTTAGCATAATGTTAAAATATTATTCTTTGACACTTATTCTTTGACACAGAATCACCCACAAGAACCAAGGCTGCACCCTGTGACCCAGCCTCAACAGTTGCTATTATGGGAATGTGCAGAGGTAATTTCGCTATTATGGGAATTATGGGAATGTGCAGAGATGGCACCCAACAAGGACGAGGTAACCGTGAAACCAGTTCATGAGCATATTTGACTCCATCTCCCAAAAACTATAACCGTGAAACCAGTTCATAAGCATATTTGACTCCATCTCCCGAAAACTATTACAGTCAAAACTATTCACAAGCATATTTGACTCCATCTCCCGAAACGATTACAGTTAAAACTAAGGAGGTGACGAGCTTGAATGTGCAGACAGTGAAGCAAGGTCAGATAGATAAAAACATCTGCGCAGTAGAGCTACTGCGCAGAAAACAAGGCTTGCGCCCCCTAGAAGGAATAAATAGACACATTTTAGCAGAGTTCAAGTCAGTCGGTCGAGTGGCGAGGGACTGACTCCGAGGTATCGAGAGAGGATACTGTGCGCGATCCACTCGTGGTGACAGGCACTACTCTGCATCTGCAATTGCATTGTATTTTTATTTGTTATTCTTTGTATGATTGTATTAACTAATTGATTTCATTGGAGTCGACGAGATTCATTAAAGGTCAACAGGAGACGGATGTCCCTCCTGGGATCTGGGATCCAAACACCGGACAATAACAACACTAGAAAACAAGCTACGCTAGCATAACAACACTGGAAAACAGAAGCTACGCTAGCATAACAACACTAGAAAACAAGCTACGCTAGCATAACTACATTGTGGAAAACAGAAGCTACGCTAGCATAACAACACTGGAAAACAGAAGCTACGCTAGCATAACAACACTGGAAAACAGAAGCTACGCTAGCATAACAACACTAGAAAACAAGCTACGCTAGCATAACAACATTGTGGAAAACAGAAGCTATGCTAGCATAGCAACACTGTGGAGCACAGAGGCTATATCCAATGGTAAATCAATAAATCCATTTGAGGTAAAAGACAGAAAGCTTGCTGTCCAAAATGAAATCTTAACATGAAGAAAGTCATTCGTTTATATTAAGATAAATATGGGATTAAAAATAGCATTTTTGAAGGTTTTATGGGACTTTTTTTAGTAGTTAGGAACAAATGTGTTGGTTTTTGCCTAGCTTAGCGAGGACCTGGGATGACAATTCCAATGTTAAAAAAGTAAAATTCTCTGGTAAATTTGAGCTATAAATAAATTAACAAAATGGCAAAAAATATCCCTGAAGTGTTAAGACTGATTTGTAGCGGGGGGGGGGGGGGGGGGGGGGGAGGCGCGGGGGGGGGGGGGGGGGGTGTTCTTTACAGTATAGATCGATAGATGACGTTATTTTATGAAACTTCAGCTCAGTAGAAATCACCTTTGAAAAATTCTGAGTCTTTGTCCCCATCTAGTGGCAAAGTTTGGAGTTGTAGCGACTTTTTAAATGATCCATAAGATCAAGATAAAGAGGAAATGTCAGACCCTGAACATGTAAAAGTTTGAAATATCATCAGTGGATCTTTTTTTAATCTTAGTGTGGATTATTTCACTCAAAATGGCGGCTGCCACATATTAAAAGAAGCATCATGTCCATCATCAAACAATCACCCATGCCAGAACAATGTTTGCAACATTTTGCACTTTAATATTTTTTACTCCAAAACAGACAGTTTCTCCCATATTTTTACACTAATAGGAAATAAAACACCTTTGATAGCATAAAGAAAAGATATGTAGAAAAAGTATTAAAAGTTTTTGGATGTCTCGGATTAATGTTGAGTAGCTTCTTCTGTTAATTGCGACATGAAATGTTTATTATCTACTGGCAGACACGATGAAAACAGAGCGGAGAAGCCTAACGAGCGTAGCGATAGCTGGTGCGTTTACCTGTGAGACATAAGTTTTCATCCATTCAACTCATTGCGTCATCGTTGGTTCGAGACGGAATCGATTCAAAAAGTGACATCACACAAACACCCACTGGATCTGTTATGGTACAGTCTGCAAAGTAAAAATGGTGCAAAACAAGCAAATACTTCAGCCTTAAAAGAAATATCTAAATCGATAATTTACAAAAATGAATATCAAGCTACTCTGGAAGACAGCTCTGCCCAGGTCTACGTCGCAAAGATACACAGCGCAGAAATGAATTATGGATGTTTTGAGTTATTAGTATGATTGAGACCAAACCTACTCTAATGACACACAGTACTCCCAAAAATGAGATTTCTCATGACATTTATTCAAATAAACAATACAGTTTATAATTTGCTAGGATAAAATAATAAACACATAAGAAGCATTTGGGAGAGAGTTCCCAGAAGATCTGAAACTGGGGAAAAAGGATGCGTTTTAATGATGGCTGACACTTTGGTGTCATCTTCTGACTTGCATCAGTGCCTGTGTGTTCATGTCCCCCTCCTGTCAATCTTGTGAAGACCGCCGTATTTCCAGAGACGTGAACGAGCATCAACAAGCGAGAGAGCCTGACAACCGGAGCAACCGCCGCACAGAGCAACGCGAAAAACCTGGAGGGGTCGCTGACATTTCAATGTCGAATCCTCAACCTACGTCATGTGCGAAAAAAAAGAAGTGTCTTTTAATGCAAAAGCATAAGAGCGTTATAAAACAGTCCAACAACCTTTTCGCCCTATGTTCCTCTGCTGAAGGATTGCGCCCGTCCGTCTGTGCAGCTCCGTTTTAAAGCAATGTTCAGTGTCACTGCGAGGCAACAGATCGCTTCAAAAGGGGCGCGGCCACCGTCAGCCCTATCCCGACCCGTCCAAGTCTTCCCTGCGAGAGTAACGCAAACGCCCGACCCTTTTTCAAAGTGATCCAGCCCGATTAGCAGCAGGACGGCGCCGTGCTGTCAGTACATTCCTCTACCCCCCCCTTCAGTCCCCAAGGTGCAAGCTAAGCTTTAAGGGGGCTACTCCAAGCCACGCCGGGAGGGAAAAGAAAAAAGAAAGAACCAAAGACAGAAAGAAAGAAAGAGAGAGGAGTGAATGTCACTCAGTTTGGCTCTTGCAAATAATTAGTAATGTTCTTAAATGTTAAACACCTCTAAAAACAACTAAGAGGGTACAGCACACGGTTAGAACAGAGGGGCACGGGGCCGGTGCGCTCGACCTTTTTCCTTTGTACTGTAAAACCCAACCGAGTCCTTTATCTGATCGCCTGGCAACTCAGAGGAATCCTTTCCACCAGTCCCCCGTTTGGATCCACTGATAAGGTGTCGCTTTGTGCCCTGCGCTGAGGAGACCCATGATGACGACGACGACAGGGCCGGTGCCTTATTGCCAAAGACCAAACCCCACAACGTGTGGAGGGATCGCAGACTCAACCTACAAGGCAGGTACACCTTTATCGTTATTGGTAAAGAATAAATATTTTCAAAATTTCAAAATTATGCAAACACGTGCCACTCTTGCTCTTTAACTTCCATGCATATGAACTATTTACAAATTGAAAAATACAGACTTGCTATTTTGTTCTCTTGAAGTTTTTTGTTTTTTTTTTCCTCCTCCCCTCCCCCTGAAATGTCTTCGCCCCCCTTTTTGCAATCAGCCACCCAGACAAGGATCTCACCACATATAGCAGACATGGCCAGGACAATTAAAGCTGTGTTGAAAAAACATTTTTCACACTAATGGGAAAAAAAACAAAAACAGAAAAGTCAAAAATCAAAAACAGAAAGAAAAAAAAAGAAAAAAAACGATTCACAAGCAAATAACAGAGGAAAATAAGAGTTCAGGGGAGGTGTTACAATACAAGCCGAAGAATGTATCTGTTTAAGATGGATTTTCTGCTTTCTCAACACTCCACGCTTGTTGCTAACAATACTGTAGTACACTTTCTTTTAATTACTCTACCTTTTCTTTAAATATAATTTACTTTTTTAAGATTTTGTTAAACAAATCCAGGAAACAAAACAAAAATGATGCAAAAGTGGTTGTTTTGCCAAAGGAGAGGCGGCAGAAGGCCCGTGCTGCCCTGTTAAATTGCATCAGCGCTCTAGTTTGTCAAGATACTCAAGAGTCCGTTGCATTGGGAGGTGTCCTCAATCCTCAATGTACTCCCACAGGTCCTTCTCATAGCCTTCATGGACGTGCTGTAGCAGCACTCTTCGCCTGCTCTCACAGTATCTGCGGGCACAAGACACAAATCGGGTTCAAGTCCCGGAAACTCCCCCCAAGAAAGAAATGAAAGACCTCAACGTTACCGCTCCTCCTTCTCCTCTCACCTGTACTTGTCTTGTACTTTCTGCTTGATATCCTGCAAGGAATCCTGGGATATGTCGCGCTCTAGATAGCCAGACAGCACCTCAGTGGCATTTTCAAGGTCTGCCTGGTTGTTCTGTTCAGGATGAAAGAGACGACAGAATGATTTGACACCACCACGTGGATGAATCAGAGTAAAAGCAGCAGAGGAGTCGGTTCTTCCTGGTGTCCTGCCTGAAGGTGTGTGTTACCCCTTTTCCACCAACACTCCCAGGAACTAACCCTTCCAGGAATTTATTTACCTCGGCCAAAGACTTTCTGGGAATCTGTGAAGTGTGTCACACGGAGAGAAATGCCACAGGGACGTCTCGCAACTACAAAACGGGGTTAAAGCTTAGCGCCGTCTACAGGAAGTGTTGACCCATAAAAACAATGACTGTGCATGGAACATACACCAAGTCCAGTGAGTGTGTGAATAAGCCAACGACTGGATTTACCGCGGCTAAGAATTTCCAATAGTGTTATCTGGACTAAACTAAAACATTCACCTCTGTGAACGGAGAGTTCTCCATGTAAATATTCTTGACAGCCATTTATCTTTTGACCTCAAACTTTGGAAGAGTTGGTGATATGAGCTGATTACATCACCAAAGGTCATTTGCGCCTCCGGTCTTGCACCGATAAAAGTGAGTGGCGCTTGCTTCTCTTGTAAAGCTGCGAGTCAAGTTTCTGGGGAAGAAACGATTTCTCGTGCAGCACCCTGAGAAAAGTACAACTACAAATACTTCAAATCACATTGGTGCATCAGCGGGACTGATTATGTTGAGAAAGGTATCACTGATGAATAATATGAAATTAAAAAACTCAAGATAGTTCCTCTTATTTACGTCACACGTGTGGGAGATCCGCAACAACAACAACCCCCCCCTCACCCCCCCCCACCCCCACCCCCCTTTTGTCATACCTCAAAAATAATGGACTGGTTGTTCTTCTTGAGGTAGAAGGCAAAGACGTAAGTGAACATGAGCGTGGAGCGGCACTGGCACAGCACGTCCACCGCCTTCTTCAGGAACTGCACCTCGATCCAGGACATGTTGTGCTGCTGCATCTCCTCCATCTTCTGCTTGACCTGAGCGTAGAGCTTGTGCTCAAAGCGCAGACTCTGCATGTGGTTCATGTAGCGGTTGCAGTAGAACAGGTACCTCTGCAAGGCCGCCCGGGAGCGCTGCACACACAACCACACATCAGGTTTCAGGCAACGCATCGAGTGAGTGGGGTCAACGCTGCTCCTCCAGGACGCGGTTCAACCGTTCAACCGCGTGCGGAGGAGAGAAACGTCCATCTGCTACAGTGCTCGCGCCGCTCAAAGGGAGAGGCGCGCCTTCACTTTGACGGCGTCTAAACTCATTTAGCTCGACGGCTCGTCTGCTGGGATGTTTCCAATCGAAGGCAGCGCGCGCAGGGGGCTTCGCAGTGGGAAAGCATCGGGCTTGGTGGTGGGGGCGCGATTGCCTGGCTGCTGGAGTTGGTGTGACGTGACCTCGACAGACCCTCACAGAAAACAGAACTTCCTCGCGAACGCGAGCCTCTCTCCGGCTCAGCGGCTCATATTGTGGATTTCCAGGCCCGTTCTCTCGCGCTTCACATATCATGTCAAAAAATACATATCATCATGGCTGTGTGCGAATGTTTTGAATGTCGGCACAGTTCCTTACTTCTTGGGCATCTCTGGCTGCCTTGGCATCGTCTTCATTGTAGCGATTGCAGTTGTACCTGAAACCAAGCAACCATTAAAAACGCTTTCCACAATAACAAACATCTCTGCCGTTCGGGGCTTTTCCATAAACACTGGCCGGCGGCCAAACGGCTGACTATTCATTTCAGTCTGCCGGCTGCTTTATTACTATACCTCCTTAAATAGTTCAATAGGCCTCGCTGTCTCCCGGCATCTTTTTACACAGCCAGAGTGCTGATTAGGCAAACTGAGACAGGGAAGTTACAATATTACCACAGTGGTTCCCCCCTGGCTTTACAGCTTCAGGGGGTCAGAGGGCGGGGGAGGGGCATGTGCGGACACCGACACAAGCAAGAACTCACGGCGTTGGTGTGTGTGCGCGCTCGTGTGTGTGTGCGTGTGCGTGTGCGTTCTTACCAGGCTGAGCCGTGGGGTTCCCATGGACCAAGGCACACCCAGCAGAACTCAGCTTTGCAGTTCTGGTTCCGACAAACCATGTGATTGCAGCCGCCATCCTTCTCGATGGTCACGTGGCATTTTGGACACTCCTGTGGACAGAGGGGACAAGGACCACCTGAGCAACATGGTTTAATATCATTTTCATATCGTCCACATTCCTGCTCCTCTTTTAAAGCACATTCCTCCTTTGATTCGCGGCCTCCACTGTCTTGTTTTCGTGTTTGTTCAAGGGATCAATAAAGTTCCATCCAATCTACTCTTCTCTAATCTGTAATGGTTACACAAAGTCTCACGCTTGAAATGTTTTGTTTCCATCACATCGATTCCATACCTTGGTGTTCGCCGCAATCCAGTTCGAAGTCTCACTGTCATCGTCACATTTCTTTATCCACCTTCTCAGCCACTACAGACACGACAGCAGAGCAAAGACGTTCAGTGTTTCTGCTGCAGGTGATCGGGAGGAGGAATGATCTCCGGCCACTCACCTTACACTTCACAGGATCGTGCCAGTTCTCTCCACAGTTGAAACTGCAACGGCAAAAATCAAATTCATCTCATCTGTAATGTTTACTGTCACAGTCTAATGTGCAGTGTTTAAAACAGGCTCTCTCTCTCTCTCTCTCTCGCTCTCTCACCAGAACTGACGGCCACACTTGCACCTCACGGGTTTGGCATCTGGGTACTGGACTTTGACTACGTGATGGCAGTCGGGTGCTGGACACCACTTTAACAGTCGATTGCACTGGAGCAAAGTCACGAGAGATGGAACGTAGACTCAGTCTCATGAAGACTCGTTGTGCATATGAATGATTGACATCTCAACTTCATGACAAACACGTTTTCATTCTCATGAGCTAAAAGAGAGAAAATAAACTCAAGGCTTACCTCTACAAAACTATTTGTGATTAAATGCTGGTACTTCAACTTCACTTTTGAATCTGTTATGAGGCGCCTACAGGAAAAGTCAAATACATTATGGTTAGTGTTGATTTATGACCGGTAAATCTTCCTGCTCTCCACACACACTGCACACGGTAAAGGCGGCAAAGCAAGAGAAAATACAAAAGTAAAATAACTACTTTTTCTAAACTCTAAATACTTTTAAGAGCATGCCATAAACAAACAAATGAACAACTTGCGCCTCATAAAATTAACTGTTAGCAGGGCGAACATACACTTTGTGTCTGCACACGCTGCACCCTGAACCTATAAGTAAAAATACCATTAGGCCTCTTGCTTGCTACCGAGATCAGAATGTAGGTTAAGACAATTACTGTTAGCTTAAAAGCTGATGCAAGAGATTAGTGCCCATGCTTTCAATATGGAGGTTATGTTTTTCTGCACCACAGGTGGAATACATGATATAATGAAACAGTACATTTGAATGTTTATATACCTCATTCCTGCTGAATGTATTAATGAATAACATCAAGATTAGATAAGATATCAATGGAACAAAAACAAAAACTCTGGTGGCATGAACAGAACTTAGAACACTGGTGTTTTCATGGAGTTTAAAGTCAAATTAATAGACATATTGTAGTTTTCATTAACCTACAAGCCCTTTCCATTAGACGAGGACGAGGTTATTCATTAGGAGGCCGCCATATTGCACCATCGACAGTGGCCCGGAGTGGACAAACACTTCAGATGTCATGGCTGTGGTAGGTCTGTGAGGGTTCTCAGGCAGAACCGATGAAGCCTCTTTGACGAGAGGCGAAACCTCTTTGCTTAACTCGATTAAGTCTGTTTGTCTGCGCACACATTGCTCTGTGCCAGAGCTGCCATGGGTTCTCCTGCGTGCGATGAAGGGAAAGGCGAGGCGAGGGTAACCCCACCGCAACACGCACCTTCACCACCAGAGGTCGCTAAATCTCTCGCACGCGGCACCTTTACGGAAGTTTGCACCAACATTTCAACGACTTCTACGATACAACCGTGTTCTGTGCTCATCATCGCTGAGCAATACGCAACAAGTCCTAGGAACAAGCGTGAGCATAGATGAGATACTCACATGACTGTGCTGTCATCAACCAAAATATCACAACTATGAGCAGGACAGGAAATGGTCTGAGAAGAAAAACATAAGAGGAGAAACAATTGGTCAGACATGCCTTTAAATATACAAACGGCTCCGTCAGTGAAGGAAAATCTCGCTTCTGTACCTGTCCCATTCCTTCCTCTATGATTTTGGTAGTCAGGTAATCTCCCCAGCATTGCATGCAGAATTTGTGTCCACACTCCAGGCCTGTAAAATACTGGGGGGAGGG
>JAFBJT010110706.1:24952-47728 GCA_016785325.1 Chascanopsetta lugubris | reverse complement strand
TGAAGTCGACCACAGGTTCTCCTGCATGTTCAGAAGGGTGAGGGTGAGGTGGTGGATACAACATGCTACTTCACCTCTAGATGTCACCAAGTCTTACACACTGCACCTTTAAACCTTAACCTAACAACAGACCATTTTAAATTCATTCACAAGCGCAGGTTATGGCACACACACACACACACACACACACACACACACACACACACACACGTGCACGCACTGGCTTTACCTTTCATCTCTGGCTTAATTTGGAGACTTGTATTATATTTGGATAAGTGCACACTACACTGTGTCCACTCCTTTCAGAGACATGCATTAGACAGAATAGCCGGAGCCTTCACTAGCACAAAGAGGGAGACAAGAGGAGGAGAAATGGGGCCAATTAGAGGCCTGAAGCTACCACCATCTTTTGATACTGCTGGTCCGGGCAAGAGCACTGTAGGTAGTGTGTGTGTGTGTGTGTGTGTGTGTGTGTGTGAGAGAGATTGTGTGTTTGCACATAGGTGGACTGTCTTGCACATTCTATACAGCTGGTGATTAGTCTAAAAATTTTAAAAAATCCAGGAAATCCATTATTTCTGTGTTGTTGTCTGACGTTACCAGAAGCTGGCTGGAATATGAATTATGGAAATGACTGTCGGTTTTTTTTTTTTTAGCCCAGAGGCTTCGCTTCAGAAGCTTTCTCTCCTCCAGTGATCAGACACAATAGTAGAAAGCGAGTACAAGGGGACAGTTTTTCTTTTTCTCTGTCTCCCTCGCCCAATCTGTATTTGTCACTGCATGTGCCTTTGTGGGACCCTGAAATGAGCTTTGTGTGCCGAGCTTCTCCGTTTTTTTTGTTTCATGTTAAAACAGCCGGAGATTGGAGAGTGGATATCATCGGCTGCCCAGAGTTCGCCAAGCCAAGTCATATCCGCTGCTTTCAACATCCAGTCACCGCTGTAAATCACGCGCATGCAAAGTCAAGTCCACGGAAAACATTATAGAAAACCATATTGTGGAGGGCGGCGTGCAGTGAAATCGAGACTGGCCTCCTGTGCATTCCGTATGATCAAAGTCCACAGATCAAACAAGTGGGAATGGCAGAAAAGTGAGTTGGCCGCCCTGCAGGCTGCAGGAAATGTAGCATAAATCTCGCCATTACCGGTCCACCATGCAAAAGGAAACTTCTAAACCCTCATCGGAGGACTGTTAAAAGGGCTGAACAATATTTGTCGTCGCGGCTCGCGCGCGGTTACGGCTCTTTGTTGACTTGTTTCCCGCCTCCTCCCTGAATACACACGCTACATATCTTTACAGCCCCAACCACATCGCTGCTAATTAAGAGGACAATAAACATGCAGGCTCCCATTAACTGCGGCGGCCCAGGCATATTTCCCCTGACGACGTCAGACTGGTAGATAGGGACTCTCTCTCTCTCTCTCTTTCTCTCTCTCTCACTCTCTCACTCTTACTCTCTCTGCTGCACAATATGTTAATCAGCCTCCTTCATCTCAAAGCTCTCCATCTTCCCTCTCTGTCTTCAAAGTCAAGTAGGAGACCCTCTCCCCTGCCGTCCCCAGGCCCCTGCCCTATCTCCATCTGCAGGTAGCTTAATCTATCTTGGGGGGGGGGGGGGGGGGGGGGGGCGAGCGCTTCGCCACATTACCGGCGCTCTCGCCGGCCAATTACGATCCATTCCAAGTAGCGGGCTCATCAGGTCGCTGTCACCGAGGACGAGCACCCGCGTCCTTTTGACCTTTTGATTGTCCTGATGCATCGAGTCCTAAGACAAACAGGGGGAAGTGAGCGTGCGGTGTGTGCTCGTGTGAGCGCGGCGCAGCTCTGGAAACACTTCAGGCTTTATGTGGCGTGGAACCTCTTTGTTTTGTGTGGCGGCGGTAATCTGACCCGCAGATAATAAGATGCCGTGTCATAAATCCTCTCTGGAAAACGAAGGCGCTTAAACTCATATTTGCTCGCTGCATCGGGACATGCACCGCAGATCGTCTCCGCTCTTTTCCGCCCCGCTCTGTAAACAGAGATTGTCCCTCGGAGAGCGAGAGTGGGGAGCATTATCATAAACAACTGTCAAATGTTGTCTTTGCATTGTTAAGTGGAGAGAAAAATGAGGACGGTGATTTAATTAAAGCAGGACCGAGGGCACAGGAGGAATGAAAGAAAAAAAAAAAGAAATCATAGAAAACAAACAGAGAAAGAGGAGTAGGAGTTAATAAAGTAGCATGAATGAGTACGTGTGTCTTGTTATTGCCGGGCCAGTTGCAGAATTAATTTGATACCTTTGGGCGGTTTGAACAGCGGTGTGTGTAGTTGTGTGTGTCTGTACGTGTGTGTGTGTGTGTGTGTGTGTGTGTGTGTGCCCACATACTGGTCTGTGTCGGGGCACTAGTTAGGCATGCCAATCTGGTGGCCACTTTCAGCTTTCTGCCAGTCTGCCCACATCTTCAGGGCTCCCCGCTAACACCCACCCCCCACCCCACCACTACCCCCCGCCTTGCCTGGCTCTGGCAGGAGAGCTAATTAAAACAGAGCCGAATTAGCAGCCCATTCACCGGTCGGGCCCTTCCTGCCTGTTTCCACTCCCTCTGTGGCCTTTTTGTCTCCGCACCTCGCTGCACACACCCTCCTCCCCGCCCTCCTCCTTCTTCCTCTGCCCATCGCCCCACATCTCAGCGAGGGCCGCCCACCGAGGGAACATGTGTTTACCTTAAGGGTTTTTATGGCAATTACACTCCTGTGCTCTCGCTGCCTGTTTTATTTTCCATTTATGTGTTTACTTAATTGGCATTCAGATCGCTCTAATTCTATTAGTTCCTGAAAAGGTCAGGGTCAGAGGGGAGCGGGCGTCTGGCGGACTCGCTTGTGAAACACGCACCACTCTGAGTGCTCGTCACAGGCATGGAGATAATTAAACAGGCCGATGCTCCAAGTTATTTCACAACCTTTTTAAAAGACAATTAAAACAAAGCAGCCCAGCAGTTCTAACAATGCCTCTGTACTTTAATCAATTTTGTAAGATGTAGTTGGAATAAATATTGGTTCTTACTGTCTTCGCCGCACAGCCGATAGCAGCAGATTTTTATTCATGATTTCTTTATCAAACACTAACATGGTTGAATTAAAGATTATTAAACATCATTACATAACTGAGTGCTCGGGCACACGGAAAGGTTTTTCATTTTTCGGTCAAAGAATTCCAGACATTTCTGCAGCTAATGTTCCTTTTCGACTAGTGACCGATTCAGTCTGAGGTCATGATAGATTTACCAGCTTGGATTGTTACAAGGGAAGTTCAAAAAGTTCTCAGCCCCAGCCAGAAAACGTAACAGGGGCAACACTGTTTTTATCTCATTTTCTGTTATATTATGTGAATTGACAATTCATGAACGTACATTTGACATTTATTGACAGCGAAGCTTCATAAAACACAAGTATGCCTGTTACTCCCCTTGTTCCCCGGTGAGGCTGAGAACTTTTTGAAGCACCCCCCCCCCACCCCCCCCCCCCCCCCCCCCCATAACCGACATCTGTACAAATGCAGTGTCTTGTCTTATTTCTTTAAAGCTGTTGCTGCCACGTCATGTGTGAATGAATGGCTTTTATGCAGTGCAGCACCTATCCGCTGTCAGGTCATCGTCCAAATTACCCAGGAATTTTGATGTGTTTAAATTTTAAACTCCCATAAAGTGGCCGACATGGCCCCGGCCGCGTTCGTCTGTTAATAATGAATGGAGACGAGCAGATCAGCATGTGTAATGGGAACTTGGCTGGAGACGGTGGCGTAGGCTGACTGGGCGTTTGAGACAATCTGTCAGCATGTCTGCTGACCCCGATGAACGCTAATTAAAATGATGGAACATGAGGTGCAGATGCCTGACGGAGGCGGGACAACCTGCAGTGCATCCTTATATTTACACTTTGGCACAAAGTTCTTTTTAAAACAGGGCTGTCTAACTCATTTATATCGAGGGCCACATCAGCATTATGTTTGCTCTCAAGGGGGCAGTTTTATTTGTGGGACTAAATGTGAATACTACCCAACATGTTGCAAAATAGCTGTCCTCATATTTCATTATTTGTTCATTTAGTGTTTATTTATGTTACCAATATTCCATATGCATTTTCATACCGGTTACACCTGTAAACACACTGAATATATTGCTACACATAAAAAAAGTAGCCGATGTAATTCGCTTATTTTTACATAATCATGCCTTTGAGCTCTTGCAGGCCACATAAAACAATCTTGCGGGCCACATTTGGCTCATGGGCCACAAGTTTGACAGCTGTGTTCTAAAACCAGTGCCTTCTAAAAACAACACCGAACTCAAAAATAGGAACACGTTTACTACAGGTGCTTAGATGAATTTAGATTGTATAGCGAAGTCTGTGTTACAGAGGAAGAGAAACCTGGATTACAGCAGGGACGGATTCGGAGCCATTGCTAAAATGAGTTTATGTGTGGCTGCAGCATCAAACTACTTCACGCTGGCACTGCCACTCTTGGTGGCCAAACACTCTTCTCTCATTTCTCAATGTGCAGGCCAGGGCAGCTTGAAAAGTGAAAAGGGCTTTTATGTACTTCCCAGCTTGAATTCCACTGCCAACACGGACACAATGGCGGCATGATTGTACGTAGTCAGTGTTGTGCACAGACGCCATGAGCAGAAAGAATCTGAGGTCAGTCCTCTGCACGAGCAGCAGCATCATCATCGCATGATGCACCGTCCTGCACACTCAGCTCAGTTGTGATCAAGTGCAAGGAGAGCGAAGACAGATTATGATATGCTGATGGAGTACTCTCAGCACTACCATTCATCAACATAATTAACCATAATCAGCACCATCCGCGGAGGGAGGGAGGGAGAGAGGGAGAGGGAAAGAGAGAGAGGTGGATGATGGAAGGGGGAACATTTTAATATGTGTCTTTTAAAATGCAGAATATCACATGGCCTGGGTTTCACTGGGGGAAAAAAAGTCAGAAATACATTGATTCATCAGTGATCAAAGCCTTTTTTATTTATCCTTCACGTGTTCTAAGGGTCTGAATGTGCTACCTTCAACTGTGGGAATTCATTCGATCGCTCATGTGATTAAACCATGAACTGAAAAATCCGCCCATGGCACACGTGCAGTATAAACCACTTCAGATAATAATAGCATTTTTATTTTTAAGTCTACCTTTGCTTCTCCAACACTTGGATGCAACTTTACTGACTGGAGCTCCCAAAATCTTGCGCACTGTACCTTAAAATGTATAAGGCCTCCTGAGAGTTCTGCATCAAAGCTATAGGTACAGTATGAACGTTCATAGATGTAACTGCAATTACACCTCTGAGATGTGAGTGGATGTGAAAGTAGTGGCCCGAGAGTTTCACCTCTTCTTCCTCTTCTTCTTCTTCTTCTTCAGCTTAGAAGGAGAAGCAGGGGAGTGTGGAAACCGTGTACTGGAGAGGTGCACCTCAGGGTATGGTACAAGGATATGTGCACATGTCTACAGGCTCAGCTCACAGTTAATGATCCTCAACAAATTATCCTTTGCAAATGTAAATATTCAGCCATATCTATTCATTCTTAATATTAATATTCATTATTTCAATATTTATTAAATCCAGCAATTCTTGCTGATTGACAGGCGTAAATAAACCGCACTCGAGCCATGATGTTATTTTCGAGTGTTCGGGGGGGATCTCTGCTTGATGCTGAGGCGCTCCTAACAGTCAGGCAAGGATTATGGCCCCCCATCCTCAGCCCGCCTCTCATTTAATTGGCTTAGATGAATATCTAAAGAGCGAAAGCTTGGCTTAAGCCGCGCAATTAGTATAGGACTGTTATTGAAATTTCAAGAAAGCCACGCATGCCGATTGTGCATCATAAACAACCTTTAAATCACAGTCCCTACACGAGATGGATACTTTACCTTCCGTCAAATGTTTATTTATAGAGAAGATGGAGCAAAAAAAAAAGAAGGAGTCGCTCTGGAGAAAATTGCTTGAAATTCAATATGCAGTGCAATTATCATGTGTAATAGCCTGTAAAATCCTAATATCTATTCAGCCACTTGGAAAGGCACAAGAAATGGCCTGACCACTTAGCCCACTTTTCTCTGGCCCCTTCCCGGCCATGACAGACGGCCCTGTCTGCAGAGCACAGAGGAATAATATAAGCCATATTTCATTCAAAGGCCCCTCTCCATGGATCCTCATTCTTTCTGTTTAACTGCCCCCCCCTTCTCCTCCATTCCTTATCTTTTCTCCGTATTGGTGATTACCTGTGGTGAATCAGCAGAAAGGTAACAGACTGCATCCAAGAGGCAAAATGCACCGTAAGGAGGTTGTTGCCTTGTTCCCTCTCTGCTCAGTTAGATCTATTTCTGTTTGGAGGTGTCTCAAAGTGAGGGTTTGGACATTTTGGAATAATTGCACATGAGCCAATATGTCGCAGTGCACAGAGAAGACTGTAATACTGCTGACTAAAAAGTGACATTTAAGTAAAGAAGTCTTTCAGGCTTGACAAAGCATTTTTTGGCACTATGTAGATGTCAGGGTTTTCCGCAAATCCTTAAAGAACAATGAATTCATTTGATTTTAATCGTGACTTTAATTGATACTAAAATATCACAAAATAATCTTTATTGTAAGGATGCTGTTGTTGGAAATATGTTGGCATCTGTTTTAACCATAGAATTAAGAAGTCGTCAACCTATTTTGAGAAATCTTCTTTGAACACGTTGTAAATAAGTTTGAATTTGGATTTTAGATTTCTTGACAGCCTCTTGTGAACTCCAGCAAGTGAATAACTCCCCCATTTTGAATGATTTCTTTATTATTTTGGTGCATTTAAACTGGTCTTAAAATATTTGTATCCTGAGCGACATTAAATGAGTGTTAAAAAGACTAACGTGCCTTAAGCTGCAGGAACCCTGAGCTGTGTGTATGTGACATCACATCAGCTAAGTCTAGTTTAAGAACATTTGCACTTGTCTTTATTGACCAAATTACAACTGATGCCATCTTGTTAAATGGTTCATTCACTTCCACCAAACAGTCTTTTCGGATTTAATTTGAGTCGTAGTTATTGGCACAATGATTGCTTCACTAGTTTTCATTGATTTATTGTCTTTGCTTATTGTGAAGTACTTTATAACCCTACTTTGAAGAGCTATAAAATTCATATTTTCATTATTATTATTATTATCATTATTATCATCATCATTATAACGGCAGTACATACAGTTTATTTTATCTTAACATCCTGTCTCCAATAAGACACGATCATATTCTGATATTTACAAGCAGAATTGAAGACGAACAGGTCTGGAGTCGATTTTGTACAAACAATAGATGAACGTGCGGTGGAGGAGAGATAGAAGATAGAGATGCTGCACCTGCCATGACCTGCACTTCTCTCACGCAGCTCTCTCTGCCTTTGATCACAAAGTAATCCCCCCCCCCCATCACTTGTCTCTGAGAAGCATCAGTGAAATCTTTCGGGTCCTGGTCTCGTGCATGGTCTTGCACGCTGTCTGTTGCACGTCCTGGTGAACCTGTGTGTGTGTGTGTGTGTGTGTGTGTGTGTGATTGGGAGGCAGCATGGCAGCACCAAGGCCAAGCAGTTTGCACCTCCAGCTTTTGCAATAAAGCTGTCAGAGGCTTACCCATCTTCATCTGCTGGCTGCTCACTCTGTCATCTGACAGCAGCTGTCAAACCGCTCCTCAGGATTTCCTGGAAAGAAAGAAAAATCACACTCGTCTCCCAGCACGGCCGTGACAACCCAAACAACAACAACAAAAGCAGCCTCAGACAAACGTCTCCGCTTTCTGTTCCACGTTGCTTGTGAACACAGAACAAGTCGTACGGGATTACAAATTGTACTTTTCTGCCGTTTGATTAATGGCCGTAAAGTATTCGCTGTGCCACATCCAGTCACCTCCCCCTCCCGCGCCGCCTCGCTAACCGTCCTGCCGTGTGAACGATGTGCCGACCAGACTTCTGCTGCCTATCTGCCACACATCTCTCCTCCCGGGGGCAAAGCGGTGATTGCCTGCTCCTAGCTGTGAAGGGAGGGACTATTTCCTTATTTGCTCTCCTCTCCACTTAGAGCCCAGACCTCTGTGCCGCCGCCGTCATCCTCCCAATGTGTCACATCTGAAAGGAGCAGGGAGCACTTGCCACCTCTGCTAGAAGATTTGCCCGTTCTGTGGCACCCTGATAAGCTCTGACTTACTTCCTCCGTGTGCAGGCACATGGCTCGTGTTGCCTTTTGTAATTACATCTGCTCCGCTGCACTGTTTCTGCTCCCCTCACTCGCTCCCTCTTCCAAATGGAAAGTAGATTTGTGGGTGTGTGCATGCGCGTGTGCATGAGTGAATGAGTATTTTTTTTTTTTTCCCCTCTCTCCTGGCTCACACACACACACACATGAACACACACCCAAGCATGAACAAGCATAATCCCTCTACACCATCTTTGGGCACCGGCTACTTCCCTTATATCCAGGCAAACAACATTAAATGGAAGGAAGGCTTTGTCCTCCCATGCATCTTTGTACATGCTCTCCATCCTCCCTTGTAACACCACCCACCTCCTGCTGTAATGGATCCGCGAGCATGACACACGCTCTTCAAGCTGATGGGCTCAGACGGGCACATTTGTTTATGCATTTTTGCATCCTAATAGAAATGTGAAAATATCACAGCCTTCACAGACTGTGATTATGTCTAGATGTCTGTGTGTGTGTGTGTGTGTGTGTGTGTGTGTGTGTGTGTGTGTGTGTGTGTGTACAGTTTTAGAAATTGAAAAGACTGATTTCTTTTATTCACTTCTCTGAACATTGAGATGGTTAAAGGGGCTACTTGTTGTTTTGACAGTAATGCGTTTATCAACAGGAGGTGGTGGCATTGTGCAACAACATGTCTCCTCTGAACAAACAAGCAACCTCGCTATTCTTCGCTCGTTTACGACATAAAACTGTCACATTCTCGGAAATAACTGGCCAGAGCCAAACACAAGCTACGCACCAATCCGACGTTAGTTGTTGGTTGTTCATACCGGCTGCAGGTTCGGCAGCAGACATGGTTCCTGGTATGATTACAGAACACAGCATGAGGCTTTTGCTTTGAAATGGGCACAGGAAGTTTCCAAGATGGTGATAAACTCCGGAGTTAATCAGGTCTGGTGACACTTGTATCGTGAGTACTGCTTTCAACCAAGTGTGGTTTGGCTGAGAACTGGTCCGCATTCTGTAGCTGCTCATGGCTCACTCTAGTGGTAAAAAAGTGGTATAACAAGGGAGCTGGACTGGCACTTTTTCTGTGGTTTCTCAAGGTTGTTGTTTGAATATTTGAATGAAAAAATATAGCGCCCCTTTTAAAGATACAGTGCATAAGATTCAGAGCAGGTTCATGGGAGCTTCCGTGTTTCTACATAGCCATGAATGGACAAACCACATTTAGGCTAATGAGAGGGGGTTTCAAATTATTACATCAACCAAAGGCTGTTGTCTCCAGACACATAGTGATGTGTAAGCGCAAAACACTAGATGCCACTAAATCCTACTCACTGAACCTGTAATAAAACATTCTCATTTTGCAACATCAGTCATGTTCATCCCCTTGATTTCGCCTCCCCTGTTCACTTGAAAAACAGTTCCATCCCTCTCAGCTCAGTGGCAGCACTTTAAACTCTCTCCAGCTTCCATTTAGTGAAACACTTCACTTACGCTCAGCATTAGTTCAAACGCTCACCTGAGACATTGATCTCAAACTTGGCCCGGGTTCTCAGCCTGATGCCCAGGACCAACGGCGGTGGAACTGTACGTTAAACCCTGTCTGGATGGGATTTATTCCCCTGGAGAGGGCCGGGCTAATTTTTAATATCGCACACACTGATGTGCAGTGATTTTTCTCCCCG
Organism: Chascanopsetta lugubris; assembly: GCA_016785325.1. Classification (NCBI taxonomy): domain Eukaryota; kingdom Metazoa; phylum Chordata; class Actinopteri; order Pleuronectiformes; family Bothidae; genus Chascanopsetta; species Chascanopsetta lugubris. Next base: position 37,816 of record JAFBJT010110706.1, on the reverse strand, counting down.
ATTCCGAGTCGAGTGCATATTTATGAGACTTTGGCTCCCAGACATGAGCATTAATCTCGGTCCCAACTGCTTGTTTTCCACTGCGCTTGTTTGTCTATTACTTAAAAAATAACTTGACAACAAGCTCAAGAGTCAAACGTCGCTCCCAGCGTGCTCCATGTGGGCGCCCTCTCACCTTCTCAATTCTGTGCGTATGTGTGCGTATTAGCTGCTATAATTGCACTTATGCACTCAGGCTACAGATAACAATGTTTTACAATTTGCGAGGCACGTATCAAGAAGTTTGGTGTACGATTTGCTTTTGTAAACGTGGTAATTTTGAGAGGTATAGGTTGATAGGTATAGGTATAGGTATGCTGATTTAATTGCTGCGTCTGAATCTATACATAACCGCTGACATGCATTGTCAGCTGATGTAAACTGTAAGTTACATCTGGACATTTATCGTTGTCTAGCAATATTTACTGTGTTTTTCCATTGCCTGATCACAATTCACCAACACAGCTGAACTGTCCGTGACCCACTGAGGTGTCTTTGTTAGCTCTGAGATCTGCCTCATTGATTCCACTATAAACTATGACTTATGCTGAGTTGCAGTAGAAGTACCACTGTTAGTGTCTTTCCACCTCGCTTACATTTTCCCATGTAGTTCAGATCACTGAAGTCATTCAACTGCTGAGGTTTTGGGGCAAATTTTGCAGCAATAGCAAACTTTGTTTGTGTTTGTGCGTTCAGCATCACGCTACGCCGCGTCTCACTCCGATATTTCAAAAGCTACCGTTCATCCCACGCATGCGGGACCTGCAAGTAGAGCACATGAGTCACTCTCTCTAAAACTATAACCTTTTCCTTTCATTCAGTCCTTTTGTCAAAGGCCTCGAGTCAAAGAGTTGAACCATGGGACTATGTTACAGATGTTATCAACGCTGAGGAAAGACATCTTTCTCCCTGCAGGTAGATGATCGAACCGTGTTGGTGCATGGCCCTGTGTGTGTATGTGTGTGTGTGTGTGTGTGTGTGTGTGTGTGTGAGTGTGTGTGAGGCTTTAATACTTCGCCAATCTGCTCTCACCTTGCTGTTTGATTCATCACAGTTTTTCAAAACTCTGGACCATCACCTGCACTGCTCCCTGCTTTTCAAAGCTCAGAGGGTTGATTCCACATCCCCCGACGAAGAGCTTTCTATTGACGTCACTGCCGACCCCCCTGGCTTAGATAGGGGTGAAGTACAACAGTGAGGGCAACTCGCCTGCTCTTCTTTGGATGAAAACATGCCATTCATTGACACACTATTTCAGAGTAATGCCATTTTATTAAAAAAAAAAGAAAAAACAAGATTAAAACGTCCAACATTGCTTTGCTTGTATCTGGGGGTCAGGTAATGTAATGTTAGCATGACCTGATAGAGGATAAGTAGCTAACAATGCAATGCTTTGCATGGTGCCTCACATCAGTGTACTGTGTATTTAAGAGGTATTTCTGGGTAGCGATGGACACCACTGCAGAGCTCCGTGGAGTCTGATGTGTCAATGATGAGCATACCTCCTGCATGAACTGGGTGCATTTGACCAATCACAACAGACCCTGCCCAGCTGACCTATCAGGGCTTTTTATGTGAGGGAGGAGCGGGAACTCTACGGAGCATGAAAACAGGAGGACAGTAAGAGAAAACTTCTTAAATCTGAGGCTTTGAATCTATTTTACAGTGACTCAAATACTCAAAAACCTTATGTGACCTCAAAAAAAAAATACTGTCGGAGAGTAAAAGTGTCACTGGACCAACATACTCAAAGTGGCAACATCTCAAACAGTCCCAACATTCTGCTTCCAATTGCAGCCACATCCACCCCAGCTTCCCTGGATTAGTTTTAAATACACACCATATCCCCTCTCCACGTTTATAATTGGCTTTTTTTTTTTTTCCTTCTCTTCTCTTCTCTCCTCTCTTCACCTCACTTCTCCTCTCACCTGAATCAAAGCCGAAAATAGAAGAATGGGCTATAATCTGCCCGTGAGGGGCGGACAGATACGACGCACACTCACTGCAGACGACGGCTCGGATTCTCTCTTTTGCTTCTCTGTCTCTGGCTTGCTCTCGTTTCACCCTTTACTTGCCCTTCCAACTCCCCCTCCCTGTCGCTGTCCTCTCTATCCACCAGGCCCTGGCTGCTCTGTGAAGTCCAGGCGCTGTTTGATCTGTAGTCCAGAACACAGGATGAGAGTTATCCACTGGCAACAACAAGAACATCCCATTAGGAGCCCGAGCAGAGCCTTGACAAACACTCTCGCCTCTCACTACTGATGCCGCTGATTCTCTGCGCTGCTCTTCGGCTCAGGGTCAGCATTTCTGTCTCAGCACACTTGACACCCGAGCTCAGAGTGGGGTTCACTTGTTGAATTGGAAATGTCGGGAACTCTCTCTTTCTCTCTCTGCCCCTCTCTCTCCGAGAGAATGCTTTTGTAAGGAACGGGTCGATCGTTAGAGAGTCAAGAACAACAACCTTGATAGCAAAACCTTGTAAGTTAGCCTTCTCTCTTCCTTTTCCCTCTTAAAGTTAATCAGCTCTTTTAATGTTTTATTTTGATTACAGGACTCAAATAAAACATGTTGCCAAATAGTCATTGTTATAGTTTAACATTGCTTTAAAAATGTGGCTAAATGAGATGACAGCTTGTCAGGAGTGTTGTGATTCATAATTCTACTCCCCGTGGAGTTGATAATGAACCTGTGTGTCTGTGCTGTTTAAAAGCCGAACACGACGTCAAGAATAACTAAAGTGGTGCCGGATTGTGAAAATGATCGTGCAGAACAAAAACGATAGAGTGTTTTAGACGTGTGTGCGCCACAGATCTTATTATCAGCAATCATCTAAAATTCAATTCATGTGACTTTGTGGTGGGATGATTTTGCAAAGTGTATAAAAAGGTGTACTTGGTTTACACAGGTTATATTGAGAGGAGACGTTGAAATGTATTACGGTAATCAGTCTAAATTTTGATGCAAAGTATTCCCATTAAGTAAGGAGTTGTCATTGTTTATAAGTCATTATGCAATGATTTTACTGGTCCGTCCCACTTGGGATGATATTTGGCCGAATGTGGCCCCTGAACTAAAATGAGGTCGACACCCCTGGTACCCCTTCGATACCCTACGATAACAGATATTCACTTGATTGTCACTCTAACAAACTGATGAAGGTGTGATAAGTCTAATCAATATCTATACATTACTTGCATTTGGGAAGTGAAGTTCAGGATGATGTGGTTGAGACTAGTTTGAACAGAGAGGAAGAATGTGTCTCTATAGTAACAATCAGATGTTTTTCGATTAAAAAAAACAAAAAAAAACAACAACAAAAAACTTTAATTGAATAACTCATCCCAAAACACAATTTTCTGCAAGAGATAATCAAAATCGGGTCATTACAGAGATAACATCACGTTAAAATAAAGTACTGTCTAACTATTGTGCATGCTAATGAAGGAATGTCCACTCATCTTCCATCTGGTTTGAATGTAACTTTCTTTCCCTTCCTCGTCTCTTCCTGCACAGAGAGCGTCACACAGGCCCGTGTGTCTGCTGCCTCCTTATCTTAAACAGACCAAACATTCGTCTTGGGCTCCATTGTTTTGGCTTCGTGCACAAAATCAATGGAGCTCATTCATCACGTGCTCATTGAAAATGAGAATATTTGCTTGAACATTTGGGGGGGATTTTTCTGCGCACGGCGCGAGGAGTGAGATTTATCAAAGCCGTGAAGGCGCCGGATGCTACAGTCGTGGTATTTGGCTGCTGAAAAACCATTATTCTGTTTCCTTATCCTCGCTGTGGATCTGACATGTACAAATCACACACATACATGCTGACACGCAGACGTGTGTGTGTAGGGGTGGGGTGGGGGTGGGGTGGGGGGGTAATTAATGCACACATAGACACGCGGTGCACTTACACACACACAAATACTCACTGTGCTTTCTGTTTCCGTCACAAACAGCCAGTGATGGATCGGCCCTTTCCATTTTAAGCAGGGAGAAAGCGCGTGCCCCCGGGGACCCTTATGTGTGGAAGTACTTTGAAGTGTCCACATTTAATTCTTCTGTATGATAAATGAGAGGAGAACTGCCGTCGTAGCCTGTGAGGAAAAGCCGTGCTCGCTCGGCGAGGGGAGCGGTAACAAATGTAGCGATAGCTGATAAGCTGACTCCGTCTGGTTGCTCGTGCTTGTTGTTGTGGTCCCTGCAGACCCCCACAGCCCAGATAACAAATCCATCCTATCAATCAAACCCATCAATGGCTGGCTGCAGATTAGAGACAGTGATTTTGGGGCTGATTGGAGGGGAAATGCTGATTACACCTCCCTCCCTCCCCCCCCCCGCTCTCCCTCTCTCTCCCCCTCTCTGACTTGATTACACTGTGCCTGTGTGTTGTCAAGCTCGGCTGCTGAGCTGTAATCACTGGAAGCCGAGGGTCAGGTAATGTAATGTTAGCATCCATCCTATCAATCAAACCCATCAATGGCTGGCTGCAGATTAGAGACAGTGATTTTGGGGCTGATTGGAGGGGAAATGCTGATTACACCTCCCCCCCCCCCCCCCCCCTCACCCCTCCTCCCCTACACCCCGCTCTCCCTCTCTCTCCCCCTCTCTGACTTGATTACACTGTGCCTGTGTGTTGTCAAGCTCGGCTGCTGAGCTGTAATCACTGGAAGCCGAGAGCATGAGGCCGCGGATCCAGACCAGACACAATCGCAGCGCATAGCCGGCGAGCGGTGCCTTCATGACCAGGGCCGTTTAAAGGTGCGGTGTGTAACATTTCACACGTTTTTTTTTTTTTCACTTCTAGAAATGTTCTGCCCATTGCTCTCAAAGATGCAGTGTGTAAGATTTGGTGACCCCTAGAGGTGAAGTTGCATGTTGTATCCACCACCTCACCCTCACCCTGTTGAGCATGTAGGAGAACCTGTGGTAGACTTCAGTTGTCATTAGAACTCAAAAGATGTTCAGTACGTCCGCTTTTACTACCGTAAAAAACATGGCGGCCCCCGTAGAGAGGACCCCCTCCTCGTGTAAATATACATTAATGGACTTATTTAAGGGTAATGGGAAAAAATAAAACATTCAGATGCTTATAGAGTCATAAAAACCTTTCAAAAAGGGCCCTGTATCTGGTTCTGTCAGTGTCGGCACGTGCGCGCCGCACGTACGCTCGCACGCTCGCACGCACGCAGGCCAACACATGTGCTTGCACGCATACATTACTCTGAGATAAGCTATGAAACCTTTAGTCAGACAACTGCTGTCATGTTCACCGCCTCCTGCTTCTCTCCACTGCTCTGGCCTACTTCCATCACCGTGGCAGAGGGTCCCGCGCTGGAGCTCACACACACACACACACACACACACAGACGCTCACACACTCTGAGCAGCACAGTGAATGGAATCTTAATCTGAGCTTTATTTAGCCGCCTCACCTTTAAAACTGGAGCACTGGTTCCAGACAGTCTCTTCCTCACCTCAGCATCTTCTAACATTACACTCCTCCATCCCTCCACTCCTTCATCAATATGCGGCGCTGCCTTCTGCATCCACTGCAGCTCCGGGGCTTCATTCGAGTCCACCGTCGTACGACGCGGGGAAAAGGCATGAATTCGGTTGAATCTGAAAACACAGTTATTGCCAGATATGACCACAATTGAGCGGGCAAGTTCGAAATGTGTTTGGGAAATTAATTGGTTTTGCTCGCGCGCTTGTTTAGAGGAAAGACAGTAGTTGTGAGGGGCTCTCAGTGGGAGTGCAACTGGATTTCTTCTTTGTTCCGCAAGTAAACAGGGAAGCAGAATAAATACAAACTCAAAAATGATTGTGATGATGACATGTCGGGTAAACTGAGAACATGCACAGAGGGGAGTTTTCATAGCATCCTGAAAGCAGCTTCGTTTTCTATTCCTGTATTATTTCATCCATGTATGTGTGTCCCAAGCAAGAGAGCTGCAGCCAGCAGCCTGTACTCTGAAGCCAACTTAAAGGTGCAACGTGTAAGATTTTGGCGACATCTTGAGGTGAAATGTCATGTTGTTTCCATCACCTCACCCTTCTGAACGTGCAAGAGAATGTATTGTAGACTTCAGTTGTCATCGAAACTCAAAAGATGTGTTGTACGTCCACTTTGGACCTCTGTAGAAACATGGCTGCCCCCCTAGAGAGGACCCGCTCTTCATTTTGGGCTCATTTAAAGGGCAATAGAGATAATAAAATGAAATAAAAACATTTAGATGAATGCAAATTCATGGAAATTTCAATATGTAATTGTTTTGTAATCTTTTTTAGAAGTGACAAAAATGAGGATCATGTTTGTCGCTCCACAAACACAGGCCCTGCCTCAAACCCCGCAACACAATGCAACTGTACGATTAAAGAACTTCAGTCTGGAATGACGCAGGTGACGTCGGATTAATAACTGTCTGCTCTTTGAAGCCATTCAGTGTGTGTCGGGTGTCATTCCTATTGACTCCATGCTCTGGAAGTGCTGCTTTGAATGGAGCATACACTCACATGCTTGATGGAAAGGGCTGTCGGAGGAGATAGCGGGAGTGACTCACACCACTTTCCCTCACTTATCGTTTGCCTATTCCAGTCTTGCCCGTCTTGTTGTGACCTCCAAGAAAGTCAAAATATTCTGCTCCTCTGTTTTTGATCCCCCCCCCTCCCCCCCGCCGCCTTTCCTCGTACTCACAGCGAGCGCACGCAGCACGGTGACTGCGTTTTGGAAATGTCGTGGCTAAAAGTGCACCCTGCACCTGTGGCACAGCTGGAAACAGAGTGGGATTAGGGCTGAATAAATTATGGCTGCGTTGTGCGCGGTGTGCTGGTGGAAATGTCTGAGGATTTGGGAGGTTGTGTCATAAAAGCTGCTCTCAGCATCTTTGCGAATAAATAAATTCTGTCTTGAATCTGGCTGCTCAGGCTTTTCACCTCAGTTTAGTTTATTCACATCTGGGCTTGTATATTTCAAGGATAACACAAAGTCAGGCACTTTTGAACTGCCCTTTGTGTTAACATGGGTTCACGACTTTTCGAGGATCAAACGGTGACTGGGAGAAAGTGTTTGGTATCTAAAAAGATACAAATTCGCCGTAGCTTGATACGAGGGAAACATTCAACGTCCTCATTGGCCTCGAGACGGTTTGAAATGTTAAACGAAAACTCCACCTCCTCCATGTTAATGGTCGGGACATGGAGCAAAAGGTCGATTTCGTCTGCCATTTAAACTATGTAGGTATTTTCCTGTTTTTCATTGTTATGTAAATGAGGGGACATGTCATGATTGACAGCTGAAAGTGAAGCTCATATATCGACAGGACCTCCTTTCTGTGGCTCCTGACCACAATCAATGCTCCACAGGCCCTTGTTCCAAATTATGTCGTCAGAGCAAGGAGGCCACATTTATATCCAAGAAACCATCGCAAAATTCAAGGCCACTCAGCTTTTATTTATATTCATGTCCGGTCTAAAACAGGTTGACAGTCTCAGATCCACAGCTCCACCTCCTGTTTTTGCTCTTTCCCTTAAAGAGCTTTGGCCACTCCCTCACAATATAAGTCTCCCACCCACTGACACATTAGGACTTTAAACTCTCTGGTTCTTTGAGGCCACCTCAAACAGGAAGTACACTGAAAATGGATTCCTTGCGTGCCAGTTCTGGCCCACGGGCCCTATGTTTGACACCCTGCACCCTTGTTTGACAGGAAAAAAGGCTGAAATGACTCAAACTGACACATTAGGACTTTAAACTCTCTGGTTCTTTGAGGCCACCTCAAACAGGAAGTACACTGAAAATGGATTCCTTGCGTGCCAGTTCTGGCCCACGGGCCCTATGTTTGACACCCTGCACCCTTGTTTGACGGGAAAAAAGGCTGAAATGACTCAATGAATTTCTCTTTGCAGCCCCCCCCCCCCCCCCCCCCACGACATGTTTGGTGTCTGGCAGTGAATAGCTAGCTGTGTGTCTGTCTTTTTCAAGTCTGACTTCACCCACCTCATATCGTTACTTATCATCACCATAGTTTCTGCTGCCAAGTGATAACAGAGTCTGAGCTGTGTTTTCTGCAGCTGAAGAGGAGCCTCATGGAACAGTTTGGCATCCAAACAAGATATTAATAATACTGCAATCATCCGCAATGTTCATGATGTAGCCCTGGTGATTTGAGCTGGCACTTACTCTAGAATTAACCTTCATTTCACAGCCGACTGTAGATCATCATTTGCTCCTATCGTGAAAAAAACCAAAAAAAAACCCAAGACAATTCTTATGCATCTATTACAGGCATAAATATCCAACAAAGTGCCATTGTTAAAATGCAGCACCCCATGTAATCCATCCCGGGATGGTTGCGACTCAATCAAGTTCCACAGGTGCAGAGATCCTACAGTAAAAACCGACGAGCCACTGCTCCGCACGTGTAATGATTTATGTGAGAAATGAAATATAAAACCTGTCTGTCTGTCTGTCGCAAATGTGGTTTTCACAAACAGACGTGTTCTTGCAAAACAAGAGGGAGGTTGCAACACGAAGTCGCCACTCCGCTGAAGACTCAGGAATTTTGTGACGCCACGTTGTGTTTTTTATTTTTTTTTCTACTTGTCGGCTCATGCCTTCTCCCCCTGCGTCACCACAACACGCCACCCTCTGAATGCCTATCTCTCTCTCTCCCCGGAGTGTAAATATCTCTTCAGACGCACGCCACGCTGTCTGCCTGCTCTCCTGTGTCCGCCTCCGCCTCCCTGTTCTGCTCTTTCATAACACTGGGACTAATGGATGTACATATGTTTGGCCATAGTGACGGCGTGGCGCCTGACTCATAGAGTGAGAGTGGCACCGATCGGGAGCCCGTTCTCCTCCCGGAGCTGAGATAATTGACAGCCGCCTCATCTAAATACAGCAACGCGCGCCCGGCGCCAGCGGAAAAGCCGAATTCAGGTCAAGTCATTATGGCGTCGTCAAACACCACCTCTGTCAGGCGGCTGGCATCCGGCCCGTTCCGCACCTGATCTACGAGACATGCGCTTCATAAGACAAGAAGCCCGGATCAGTTTAAAGTGCAGCTGTAGATGCTCCGGCCTTGTCGTGTGACTTATTTGCGCCCGACGAGGAATATGTGGGTGTAGCAGTCCTCAGAGAGGGATTTGCTCCGACAGTACAGGGATTCGATCGGCTCTTGAGGAATTATAGTACACACAAAGTTGTAGAGGGATGTGTAAGTGTCCAAGGCCACTTGACTTCCACCCACATTTGCCTCATGCTTGTTTTCAGATCAGGAGGCGGCGCATGAAGGACGGGTGATGGATCCTACCTGAACCATCACACTTGTTTTGTTTTTTTTATCAGTGGATGAAACGCATGACATGCCTTTGGATAACAAGATGCCCAGCGAGCTAAGTGCAGTTTCATGTAAAAGAAGGGCGGGGCTTGTTTGGTTTCACAAGATCACCGCTCATGCATGTTCACAGGTATCACCCTCACACGGTGGCTGACCACAGCTCCTCCTCTTTGTGTGCTCACCTCGTCTTTGCGTGTTGTCTATACGCCGTCGTCTCCATTCAGTCCGATGACATGTTGCACTTTAAAGGTGCAGTGTGCAACATTTAGTTCGTTTTTGTCGCCTCTATTAGTGGAGAAAAAGATTACAAAACAATGACATACCAACATTTTCGTGATGATTTAAATGTATTTGTGTCCCCATTTCCCTCAAAGGAACCCATCAGTGTAGATTTACATGGGGAGTTGGTCCTCTCTACGGGGGCCGCCATGTTTTTACAGTGGCCCAGAGTGGATGCATCTTTTGAGGTTTTCATGATTCTCCCGCATGCAACCTCACCACTAGATGTCACCAACTCTTACACACTACTCCTTTAAATCGCTCTAGGGTGTGGATTCACGCAGATGGATGTTTGTGGACTTTGACAACCCTGCCCATGAAGAGGGTGATGTTTGTGCGGTGAAATCTATCCATTTCCTGTTTGGCTGAGTTTTAGTTATATATACAAACAGTGGAATCCAGGCTTGATGGTGCCACTCCCCTTTGAAAACGATTAGTTACCTTGAATTCTGGGCTGGTTTTATGGCAGGAAGGATATGCTCATCAAAGCTCTCATTTCTCTGAGGTCAAAGGGCAAATGAGTTTTAAAGAAATTGAAATTGGATTTGTCACATCCTTTTGATGCCATCGTTTTCACACGTATCCTCAAAAAGCAAGGAGACGCAGCTAAAAATATCAGCCCTGAGATCGACTGGTGACCTGTTTACGTTGTACCCCACATCTGGGCTAATGTCCGGCGGGATTGGCTCCAGCCTCCCCCTGTGCTCCTCGGAGGATAAATAGAATAGATAACAATGGATGGACTTTCACTCTGCACAGTGGCCTCTTTGTATTTTTTCACATTAGCTTTTTTTGACACGAATGACTCATCACTGCGGCCGACCGGCCGAATAGCTAGTGGGCCCAAACAGGATACAGATGGGGTTTGGCGACACACGCACACACACAAACACACACACACACACACACACACACACACACACACACACACACCTTTATCCACTCACATGTTTTCAAACACAAACACACAACACACACACAGCGATATCCAGCCATTGTGAAAAGTGGCAGCCTGCTGTTTTCACTCCGGTGCCTGTCAGGGGCCTCTGATGCTGTTTTTTTAATGAGGAGGCTCTCTCTCCTCACACTTGCCAGCACTTAGCTCTGTTGCTGCCGTGTGTCCGGCGTTGCCGCGCCGACCAGAGCAGACACGCAGGCCTTATGTGTCCCAGGGTCTAATTGCTGCTACTTGGCTCCGGCTCGTTCTGTGCTCTGCTCTCATTGACTCCCCGGACTCCGGGGGGATTCCCACGAGCACCCAAAGACAAACAAACCTGGGCGGGCGATCGATAGCGGATGCAAGCATTCCCGCTCGCCGCGGCTGCTGATTAAGATTCTCAGGGAACGGGTTGCGTGGATGTGTGTGTACGGTGTGTAAAGGTGTCTGCCCCGGCTCCTCATCCAGTACCTCCAGTGTTTCATGCAATTTGGATTAAGAGCATGAATGAGTTCAAAGGCATTTATTCCCTGCAGTCACACCTGCACAGCCAAGCCTCGGGGTAATTATTCCCTCAACGTGTACACCGGCTTCTCAGCATGGAAGGTGACAAATCTGAAGAGAGGAATCTGTAAGAATGAGTCAAAACTGAAACTAAGCTGGACTGAGAATCGCACTATTATCACACATAAACACCAAAACCAGATTGTGTAAGATGTTGTTCTTACTCTGTTGACGGTGCTTCAACTTTTTTCTTTTTAGTTCCACAAGTATTCTCAATTAATTATTCCTAAAATAGTGAAGTAAGTTGCCATGGTAGCACCTCCAGGTCCCTTGTTTTGCCACTAATTATTCTTTTTAATGGCTTTACAGTTGCAGATTGTGTAAACACAAAACTACTTTTATAACTTTCCACATTTTCTTATAACATATAAAACATATGAGTCCATCCGTGCATTTTGATGCCTATCAAGAATGTGCGTGTGCCAACAAGCAGCTACACTTGATCACAACCTGTCGAGGACATTAACTGTCAGTATCCCTTTTCTGTGGTGGCGGCAATTTTTGTCATTAACCTTTATCTAACCAGATAAAACCCCCTTGAGATCAGGATCTCTTTCACAAGGGCGACCTGGCCAAGAGATCAGCAGCACACGTCATAAGAACAGTTACATAGAAATAACACAGCATACACGTTTGGAGGCGCAGGAGCTAGAACGCAACAGCAAACAACAATTTAAGATTCAAAACACAAGCACTGCTCAATGCTCTCATGCCGTCTGTCCCTCAGGAGAGAACGGAAGGCTCTCAAAACCGAAGGCAACGAAGTCATGTGCCAGTGATATGTTTCATTAACAACCTGAGGATTATACTGTACAATATGTTGTGAGCATCCCAGACACGTGTTGTCTATTCTATGCAAATATCCCATTGACTTGTTGGGAGGGATCGGTGTGATGAGAACCTCCAGGTCAGCCTCCAAAAGCACTTTGGCAAACTCTCGTAATCCTGTCCATTACTCAGATCATTACATCTAAAATCATTCACGAGTGAGAATAATTCATTTCGCGATGCCTTTCTTGCAAAATTCCAGCACCATCTGATTGATGAGTCAAATGGAAGGATACGGTGTCGCATTTATTATGTCGCAGCCACAGACGAAAGCTCAGTGACGGGCTGTTTCTGCCTCTGTCTATAAAGCTATGCCGTGCCTCACCCCGTCTCCCCCGTCTCCCCCTCTGGTCCTTCTCCCTCCCCGTCTCTCTCTCTGATCCCGTGTTTGCCTTTGTTCTCATCTCCAGCCCGACTGACTCACAATGATGATCTTGACCGAGCGCAGGGAAAAGGTCAAGGTCGCCCGGCAAATTGCCTCAAAGCAATCAGCCCTGTCTCTTTGCGCTAACAGTGTGAGCTCTCTGTCTCTGTCGCCATCTCTCCGTCACTCTCCTCCACCTCCCCTTTTTGTCTCTCCCTCCCCATCTCTGTGTTTACCAGAAGGGTGGATGGGGGGGGGGGTTTGCATTCATTTGAGGGGGCGGCGGGGGGGGGGGGGGGGGGGGGGGGCTGCTTTGAAGTGTTGGCTCTGACTGTCGGCTGAGTGAAGGCTGGGGACATGAAAGCGTCACTGCCTGGGTGACATTTCAGCACAGACCAGCGTGACCCAGCAATGTGTGTGTGTGTGTGTGTGTGTGTGTGTGTGTGTGTGTGTGTGTGTGTGTGTGTGTGTGTGTGTGTGTGTGTGTGTGTGTGTATGTGTGTGTGTGGGGATAAG
>JAFBJT010110706.1:2357-14010 GCA_016785325.1 Chascanopsetta lugubris | reverse complement strand
TAAATAAAAAAAGAAGAAAAAAGGAAAGTGTATATACTAAATGACAGTACATTAGAAAATAAATAAATATATTTAAAACCAGGGAGAGTCATAATAAATGATTAAGGGTAAAAAACGTTCCATTCCCTTTAAGTCGAAGCGAACGTAAGGGATTTATTTATCCGCACAGTGAAAACGAAGCCCTGTTCTCGGAGGGATTTACAGCCTTTGATGTTTCTGTGAAAGTGTGGAGATCAAAGGACCCGGAGCCACGCCTACTCTTCACTGTACATTGCAGACCAGCTGTCGAACGTCTACGCTACGATTTAACTTTTTGAATTTGACTTAGTTTCCAATTCAAAGGTGCATTAGGCAACTTAATTCTGGTTGCTGTTGTTAGAAAAGCTAAAAACTCCATTGGCTCTGTGTGAAGTGACTAAGATGGACTCTCTGGTGGTGTCGAGCGCCAGTAGCATGTTTAGCTAGCTCTGAGACAACAGGGACGCTGTGTAATGACCCGGAACTATCCGCAAATTAAAAACCGGAAAACTCCACAACACAGACGCCGCAGAAGTCCCCCAAACATGGTCCTTGTTAGTGAAGCGGGGGCGGAGCCAAGGGGCGGAGGCCAAATTTTACCGAGTGTGGACAACGTGACTGAAGCCTCTATCGAGAGTAAGGTAGTAGTTTCGTAGCTGCCTGTGCTCTCTCCCGTGTTAGAGATCCAGATAGCAAGCAAGTACTCCAACCGCAAGCTAGCTTCCGTGATGGGCAATTCTTTGCAGGCTAGCTGGCGCTCCACCAGGGGGCAGTCATCAAGCCTCCGTTTGGTGGGTGCGGGAGAGAGGGAGAGTGAAGGCAGCTACCACCTGGCTCGATTGTTGTCGCTAATTTTGTCGATATTCGAATGCAAACTGGACTTCATTTGGAACTATTTTCGTAAAGTTCCCTAATGCTCCTTTAAAGATCTAAAAATCATAATGGTGATGTTTTGAAGACGACATGTTCGCAGATTTCGTGGGATGTAAAATACAAAGTGTTGGAAATGCATCAGGTACATTTTTCACAATCTGCATCGTCACAATTTGAAACAATCTTGAAAAAATACAAAAGTAAATGCATGCAAAAAAAACCCCAAGAACCACATTTCCATTCGTCGACTGATCGCACAGGACAAACATCGTGAAACCGCGACAGATCCTGTGAGTTTTGAGGCACGCGCTGAATTTTAGGACCAATCGTTTTCGACAAAGTCTTCAGGCAGCAAATCAAACAATACAAACGAAGCCTGTCGCTAAAGATCCAGCTCCTCTCGACCTAAACTCGGTAGAACACCAAAATGCTATTCAAGTCAACGTGCGTCTTCCGTCGTAGCACCTTTGGAAACATAAACAAAATTTTTGGGATCAACGGATAAGTGAGCGACGACGACGACTTGACAAGTGCCTTGAGGCAGCGACCGCCGTGCTCCGGTGCGAGGCCGTCGAAAAGTGATCTTGTATTTCAAGTAGGTTTCTGAATAGTTGTGTTGCGTCACACAATCGTTTTTTTTGTTGTTGTTGTTGTTTTTAAACGTGAGGCACTTGCAAAACAAAAACACCGACCAAAAAAGACTCTGTTAAACCTCGGAGCTGTCGCAGCTGCCGCCACCGCCGGCGCCGAGCCTTTGCGTCATCATGGGCTCGGAGCTGCTGGAAGTCTTTGGGACGTCTTTCCTCTCTCGCTTCGAGCGGACGAGCAGCACCACCAGGATGGCGATGAGGGCGGTGAGGAGGAGCCCGACCAAGACGCCGATGATCAACACCAGTCTGTCGTCACCGTCGTCCCTCTGGTTGACCTCGCGGGGGACGATCCCCTTGGTGAAGACCTCCCGCTCCGGGCTGGTCCTCTGCTGGCTGCTGCGGTCCAGCGCGATGTGCAGGATGTTGGTTCCGCGGTTGTTGTTCACGCCGATCTCCTCGACGATGTCGGGCACGTCGCCGGCGGACCGCCGCCTCCGCGTCGGACCCTGTGGGAGTGGATCCGCGTGCTGCTGGCTCAACACGTGGTACTCCAGACTCCGCTTCCCGATGCCGCGGTTAGCGTTGTCGCGGGAACGGACGGTGTAGATGGTGTGAATGAACCACTCTCTTCCTGCAGACACCTGGAGAGAGGAGCGGTTTTACTCTTTTAAAACTCTGACTTGCAGGTCCTTTATTTTAGGTACGTACCTTGTGTCTTTTGCTTTACCCAGACTGAAGCTAACCAGAACCTAGAACTCGACCAAGGCCCAACAGTCTGACTCTGAACCCTAACCCTAATCCAGGAATCTAACCCTTTCCCTTACCTTTAACTCAAACCCTAACTCCTAGCCCCTAGACCTTATCCTAACACCTAACCCTAATCCAAACCCCTAAACCTTACCCTAACCCCTAACTCTACCGCTAACCCTAACCCCATAGCCGTAATCCTAACTCCTGAACCTAACCCAGACAACCTGCCCTCATTCGCCACTTAGAACATCCACCCAGAGAGGTAGTGCAAAAGCAACGTGACCAAAGAGAACAATCAAGTCAAGCACAAATTTCATGTGGGCCACGTTCCACTATATATTTTGAATGAGCAGTTGGCCCATGGGCTGTAGTTTGAACACCCGCGCTGTGGACGATGTATCCTATGAGTTTTTTGCACCGACCTGGAAGAGAGCGGAGGAATCCATCCTGAAGCCGTCCGCCCCCGGTTGCCTCACCAGAGCCAGAGCGTTGGGGTCGTCCACGGCCAGGAAGGCGTTGAACGCCACGTTACCGAAGGAGCGAGCCTGGGTCTCCGGCTGGGCCTTGTCCTGGAGTTAGAGGGTGTAAATGCACCTTGAAGCAAACCCAAAGCAAATGCAACATGATGCAAAATAAGGTTTGACATCTTACGATGATTTTGAATCTGTAGAGAAGTGACGGGGCGTCGGCCAGACAGCCGAACTCAAAGTTGGCGGGGTTGTATTTGGGGACGTATCCGTCGGCGCCCGTGCAGAGGAAAACTTTCTCGATGTTGCAGATGAAGGAGTCGCCCAAGTTCTGCACCGGATCCACCATCACCCGACCGTAAACTGTGTCTCCTGAGGAGAGAGAGAGAGGAAGGTAGCTTCTTTCATCGCCTAACAACTCCCACAAAGAATCCTCTTAACTCCGCGTTCCCTTTGGCTCCTGCTGCCGCCGCCTCAAGGACTTTTCAAAGATTCTCCAGAAAACCAAAAAGTCCAGGCTCGTGTTGGGAAAAGACATGAAAGCAGCAGAAGTGACACCTCGCGTTACTTTTATATTTTGTATCCTGGTGAGAATAATGGGGCCACTTTCCGCTAAATCAACAGAAACACTCTTCAAACAGGAACTCCTCTCCTTTCAGTCACTTTTCGAACACTTGTTTTTATTCTTATTTTTCGCTTCAACGCTAAACTCTCAAACGAATGGGTGTTGGTTCTTTACCCAGTGAGAAGGCCGTGTCGCTCTCCTGCCCGAAGCCCATGGAGCCGTCTGAGAGCCAGAGCGAGCGTTTGGAGAGTAAGATCATCTGCGTGTTCAGACTGAACTCGGCCGCCACGGGGTCACTGACCTGCAAACAGACACCACAAAAGAAGACATGACGCCATCACTTTCCCCCGGCAGCTGGAATGAGTCCTGACATGCAGCGCTAAGCTAGCATGCTAACTCACCCGGTTCCCTTGTCTCAAAAAGTCATTTTTTTAAATGTTTTTTTTCCAGTTACAGGCCTAAAATAAGGTCTATGGTCATTGCTAATGAGACTTTAAAGGTAGAGTGTGTAAGATTTAGCTGATACTGCAGCTGAATACTCCACATTTAACCTCCATTTCCAGCATGCGGGAGAACCTACATATTATAATTCCCAGTCAAAGCTCAGTAAGTGTTTAGTTTTTGTCCAGTCATGGCAATTGTAAAAAAAATATGGCCGTTCCTGTAGAGAGAACACACCTCCAGGTGTAAACAAAGGCTCATTGTAGGCTAACGACAACAACAATTTGTACATTTAGGTGAAAACATCAGAGATTCTCTGATTATGATATTTTTAGTCATAAAAGTTTTACACACTGGACCTTTACTGTTTACTGTTATGCAACAGGTGATATATACTAAGGTGAAGTTACCTGTTGAAAGCGTATGTCCAGGTCAAAGGTCAGCGGCTCCCTGGGGTTACACACAGGGGGGATGTTGAACTCCAGACTGGGCGGAGACGTACAGGGGACCAGCTTCACTGTGTATGTGCCGGAGTAGTCTCGCACCTGAGCGGGCACATTCAATTATTAACTAAGACAATGAAATGATACCTTATTGAATTTCTCTAGACAACGGAAGAAAAGTTTCCTTACAGCAAAGTCGGAGGTGAACGTCCACTGCTGGATGGGCTGGTTGTAGGTGGGCTCCGTCCTCACAAGACTGAGGTTAAAGGTCAAACCAGGGTGGTCCGGACACATGACCATGGAGGAGAGGAGGGAGGCTGATGGGAGAGTACGGGAGTTAATGACTCATCAATATCAGTCAATATAGTGGGCATTTATATTTTCAAGTTAAAAGTAAGAAATAATAACCATTCAAAATGAATATATCGTGTTTAATTACTTCAAATTCATTTTGTAAATGATGATAAATATGTTATCAAGGGAAAACTGAAATAAGGCACCAAATAAATCCTTCACTACACGAGTTAAAAACTCAAATAATAAAAATAATAATATTAACAATGATAATAATAAACTGCTACAAAGCAGAATTATATTTAAGCCCATTTCTGCCAGTGAAAGAATAACAGAATAAAACTTGATAACAGCTTTGATAACAAATACAAATGTTGATATCAAGCCACAATTAAAAGATAAAAAGTTAGAATTACGTGAGAGGAGAAATAATTGGGATTTTATTTCATAATCTTGACTTTGAAATGTTATCATTTAGAAGTCATACTTTAGACTTTTTATCTCACTATCTTGATTTTTAATTCATTATTCCGACTTTTACCTGGATGTGAAAACACGAAAAGTCCTCTGAAGCGAGCCTCGGTGCGGAAGTTGACCACCAGTCGTCCCTGACCGTTGATGCGCATACTGGTCGGATAAAGTGCACCTGAAAGAAACGACGCAAATATTTTTGTGTACCCACTTAAAAATTCCCTTGAATTGATTTCCTGTATTTGATTTTGCCGATTGCGTCTCACCTTGCAGTTCAGCCTCCGGCGGGCTACCGATGCCGTCTCGCCACAAGATGGCAGTGTCGTACACGAAGGTGAGCCTGAGCTCTGACTGCAGGTCGAAGTGCTGCCATCCACCTGCTCCCACGGGAGAGTGGAAGACGTAGGACACGTGGAGCGGGACTCGCAGGGTCACGTAGGACTGGACCAGATTCAGCACCTGCAGGGAGCGAGTAAAAATACCACACGGCGCTGAGTCGGCGAAAAAAATTCAATCCACTCATCACAGAGGCACTTTCCCCCGCAGATGAAGTATCGCGTTCTCTCATTGTTTCTCACCTCCGTCAATTCAAATCTGAAAATCAGATGTGTGTGCAGCTCATACGTCACATAACTGGCAGTTCACACGGTGGCCACTTGGGGCTGGCTCCAAAAGCGAGTCCATCCCCATAGACCCCCATGTTAAAATGGTAAAAAAAAAAAAAAAGATTGAAACTACGATTGTGGTCTCAGTCAACTCTTATCTCACTCGAATATTTTTTGATTCTATTGAGGTTTGAAATTGTGCAAAATGAAGGGGCGTGGCCTCTTGAGTGACACCATGGGCCCACCCCAGCTCTACCTGTGCTCCGCCTCTTTTTTTTTTTTTAACCCTTTTTGGGACAAACCAGGAAGTAGGAGGAGTTAGGCATGAATGAGTGACCCCGCCCACTACCTCCATCTGTATATAGAGTCGATGAGGCGGTTCTCATCACACTGATCCCCACTGTAAAAAGTCAATGGGGTTTTTGCATTGGATTCTGGATGAGTCACGTGTCGGCCTCAGAGAGATAATCTCCACTTTGATGATTCACGAAGCGTAAATGTGATCGTTAGCAGTAAAGAATGAATGTTAGGCTGTTAACAAACTAAAGCGCAGTTGCATATGTTCATCAGCACCACCACCGAAAATGACGCTTTAACTGGCAACAGATGGTTCGCGACTCGGCTGTTATCGATTCCCATCTGAGTCTCTTTTTACTCGGGCTTTTACAGGATTGATCCTATTGATTATTTCCGCACGCTGCTCCTGGCCCGGCTCCATTTCATATTTTCTAGACCTTTTATTCCCTTTTGTGCCCACACTCGTATTTTGAGGGTCTAAAGCAGAGGGATTTTGTGTTCCTTTCCAAAGCCCCGGCTAAAAAAATAAAAAATAATGACAGAGACCAAAGAATTTTCTATCAGGCTCTTGGACGACCTGCCCGAGGGTAACGAAAGGTCGGCTGAGTCCCTGTCTGAGTTTAAGTCGCTCCTCCAAATCACATTTTTGAAGAAGAAAACCTTTTTCTGGAATTTGCTCCAATTTCACTGACCTAAATTTCCTTTGATCTCGTCTCTGATCCTTTGATGTTATACCTAATGTGTCTTTCATGTTGTTCTCTATTCTCTGCACTGTGTGAACAGCGATAATACTTTCAACCAACAGTCTCAAACAGAGGTCTTATTTATAGACTTGTGTGAACCAAAGACCCCCACTCTGGGTCCGGGGTACCAGGGGCTCGGTCCTGTCGGACTCTGCTCTGAACAAAGATGGAGGAGGCTGCGAGTGGTGAACGTCTCTCTGGTATCTGCACTCTCCTCTGACCTGTGAGAGGTGCCTGCCTGCACTGGTTCTGTGTTCATGTGGAGACGTGCCTCTGGGCCCCCCCTGGCCCCGCCCCCCGCTCCCCCCCCGCCCCCACCCCCCTCTGGGCGCGGAGAGCTCCGACAAATGATTTGCAGAGCGCCACCTCTGACACAAGCCGCCGCTACTTAATAGTTTCCTGTGGTCACGTTAAGCCCGGCACTGAGACCCCCGGCGCTCGGACCCGACCGCCCCCCCCCCCCCCCCCCGGCCCCCCCCCCCCCCCCCCCCCCCCCCCCCCCCCCCCCCGGACCCTCTGCGTAACCGCCTCCGCTCGGCGTTCTGGCCCACCGGTGGTCACTGGGGTCACTGAGACCAAAACGCCCACAAGCAGAGCAGCTCGTGCAGATCCTCAGACTGAAGCGACGGCAGCGACTGAGGACCCGAGCAACACTTCGCTCTGCTCTGAGCGACAGTAACCATAGCGATGAGATCTGCACAGGCAGCTTGTGCGAGCGGCGACACTTGTGCACCAACTACACGAGAGACGAGGAGAACTCATCACCGCTAAATGGGTGTTTACGCGAATTCTCGCCGCCATACGCGGAGGCCAACACATCACGTCCCGACGACGGTCTCACTTCAAAGACGCTCTCATCCGATGGCGATGCAGAGAGCGAGAATGGAACCCATGACCTCGTGCATTCAAGGCGCACGCTCCAACACTGAGCTGCACACTCGTTTTGATTGATTGATTCATTTTTTTTAATCGCTGAGGTTTACGACCCAGTGGGTTTGCGCATCCAAGGCATTTAAAATTCATAATGAAGACCAAGGCTGAAATCCACTAGAACTGTAACTTCACGGTAGAATCCTCATTGATCCATTCACACATCGCGATTATAAGACACACCATTCACACTCGGTCCGCAAAACGTGGAGAGCGGGGCATCGAACCAACAACCCTCCGGTCTGCAGGAGACTAGCTCTACCTCCTGGCTGTTCTCAGACCATGTGATTAACGTGGACGCGACACAACGAAGAAAGACGCAGTCACAATTAACGTTTTTTTTTTTTTTTTTCCATTAAAGGTCCAGTGCGTAAAATGACAAAGTAATCAAGTGTCAATGAGTAATGGACAAGTGGAGGTAAACACAAGTGATTTTTACAATCACATGATTTTATGCTTCACTGTGTATGAGCCCTTCACAGTGAATCTGGAAACAGCCACTAGATGTCACCAAATCCTACACACTGTCCCTTTAACGGAATTACATATGGAGGTGGTGCCCGTGGAGTGGAAGGATTTTACACCTCAGCGGTTCTGTTTCTGAGGGGAGAGGAAGACGAGGGCAGAGGAAGGACGAGGGAGTAGCCCTCGTCTCGGGGGAGAGGCTTTAAACGTAAACAAGGTAGACCGGTGTGGAATCTGCATGCAAACAATGCTCGGGGCGGCGTCGCCCCCCCCCCCCCAACCCTCCTCCACCACCAGCGCTGCACTTTATCAACACAGCACCTTAATTAATGCAAATAAACTGGATGTCGGTTTCCAGGGTGAATGCAAATGAAGCCGCATACGTGGAGGGCAGGACCTAAAGATCTGCGCATATGAAGGAGAGAACATGCAGCAAAACACACTGTGCATATGAACACGTTTAGTTCTCTTTTTATTATGACACATTTTAAAGGTGCAGTGTGTCAGATTTGGTGACGTCTAGTGGTGAAGTGGCATGTTGTATCCATCCCCTCACCCTCACCCTTCTGAGGAGGCAGGAGAACCTATGTTTGATGTCGGTAGTCATTAAAGTACGTCCACTCAGGGCTACTGTAAAAACATGGCGGCCCCCCGTGGAGAGGACCGACCCCCCCCCCCCTCCTCATGTAAATATACATTAATAATGGGGTCATTCAAGGGTCATGGAAAAGAAATAAAACCTTTACGTGATGATGAATTCATGAAAATGTCAGTATGTAATTGTTTTGTCATATTTTTTAGAAGCGACACAAATAGAAACCGTACACACTGCACCTTTAAAGGCTGCTGGTTACTGGTTAAATAAACGGCCCCTGGCAGGAAGTGAGGGAGGCAGCGTGTGGGGTTAGTTATTGGGGCCGGGGCAAACATGGCTCCTGACAGGTGATAATGGACGATCCCTCCGCAGGTCGGTCTGAGTTTTACTGAAGTCCTTTAAAGGAAAACCTGAGAAGGTGCGTCAACAGGTTTTCCCATGTTAATGATTCGTGCCAGATTTAAAGGTGCAGTGTGTAAGATTTCTGTCGTTTTTGTCACTTCTTAGGATTAGGAAGACAAAACAGTTATGTACTGATGTTTTTACACATGTATGATCACCTCTCAAATGAGTCCTTTAAAATTATATAATATTTACATGAGCGGGTCCTCTCTGCGGGGGGCCGCCATGTTTTTACAGTAGCTCAGCGTGGACGTGACACCAAATCTTACACACTGCACCTTTAATGACCACCGTCAGCATGCAGCTTCTCCTGCATGCTCAAAAGGGAGAAGGGGGGGGGGGAGGGGAGGGGGGGGGGGGGGGGGGGGGAGGGGGTAACCAGCTCTTACGCACTGCACCTTTAAGGCAGAGAGAGAGAGAAAAGGAGAGAGCTCCACATTCCTGTCATGTCCTCGCTGAGGTTCAACCTTTATTGACTTGCTCTCTGCCCTGTGTGTCTCCAGATGATAAAGGGGTGGGGTGGGGGGTGGAGGGGGTGGAGGGGGGGTGGGGGGCTCACCTGTCCGTCAGTCCCGATGGTTCCTCCGCAGTCGCTCAGCAGCTCCGACATGTCGTAGTAGCTGGTGAACTCCCACAGGCAGGCCTCCAGGTTGAGGTTGCGGTAGAAGCGCAGCGCGCCGGAGCCCCTCAGGGGGGCGCTGAACTGGTACGGCGCCGTCTCCCCGATCACCTCGGGGTTCTTGGTGGCCTCGGTGAGGAAGCCGTGGCGGGTCTTGACCTCGGTGTAGTCCAGCAGGTTGGAGCAGCGGTGGTGGCCCACGCGGGTTCCGTCGGGGCTCAGCGTGAGCTCGAAGTTGGAGAGGGGCCGGGTGGAGATGACGGGCAGCATTCCTGAGGGGGAGGAGCCACAGGAGGGGGGGGGGGTGTTCAATTAACTGCCAAGGACGAAACCGTCGCTGGAAGAATCTCATTAAAATAACCTGGTGTATTAATGACGTACGTAACCACGGTTACAGTGTTTTTGTACCTTCGATAAGAAACGAGGCGACTGTGCTTCTCTTACACCACAATTTCTGATTCGTTCCGGAGCCCAAAAGATGATTTGGCCCCTCGATGTCACAAGTTGAGCGTAATTAAAGGTGCAGTGTGTACGATTTGGTGACCTCTAGAGGTGCAGTTGCGTGTTGTACCCGTCACCTCACCCTCACTCTTCTGAACATGCGGCAGAAGAACCTCAGTTGTCATTCAAACTCAGAAGATGTTGAGTACGTCCACTCTGGGCTACCGTAGAAACACGGCGGCCCCCCCGTAGAGCGGACCCACTCCCCATGTCAATTCACATTAAAGGGCTCATTTAAGAAAAACGCTCAATTTAGGTGATAATAAATTCATGAAAACGTCAGTATGTAATTCCTTTGTAGCCTTTTCAGGAAGTGACAAAAACGACCGAAATCGTACACACTGCGCCTTTAACCACGAAGGACGAACCATCTCAGTAAGGATCCCAATAAAATAACTCGGTGTATTAATGGTGGTCGTAACCATGGTTACAGAGTTTTTGTCCCTTCGGAAAGAATCAAGGCCGTAATACAAAGTGAGAGTGGCTGCGAAGCCTCGCACCGTCGATGTGCGGCATGGTGACGACCAGTTTGATCAGGTTGGGATGTTCCGCGTCGTCTCCCCCGGTGTAGCGCAGTTTGGCGGAGAAGGGTTCGGCGCCCACCGTTCCCACAACCCGAGGCTGACACATTCCTGCAAGCACCGAAACAAACATCAAACATTTGGTTTCCCCCTAAAAAAGAACAACAACAAAAAAATTCCTCCACACAACATTCTTTTACGTTCCCCCGTTTCCTGTCAGAGCAAAGAGTTCTGGGGGGCGAGAGCCAAAACACTGTGGGAGCCAAGCCCCTTCCTCACCCTCGTCCGGGCTGACGGACGCCACGGGGCTGAGCAGCTCCAGACCCTCGTCCCCGTTGGAGTTGACGGCCCGGGCGGCGCACTGGACCCTGGAGCCGGCCTGGAAGTAGACCGAGTCCAGGGAGATGAGCTTGGAGGAGGTGAAGAAGGTGTCGAAGTCCACCTCCCTCATGGGGCTGGTGACGCCGTCGGGGCCAGTGGGGGCGCTGACGAGCCAGCGGTAGCGGGTCAGGGTGTTGTTGATGTTCTCGCTCACGCAGATGGAGCCCGTTTTGTCGTAGTCGGGGAACTTGGGGTTGCACGCCTGGGACATTGAAACAAAACAAACAAAAAAGTTAGTAGCGCTAATGAGCGGGTAAAGGCACGTGTCGGTCGCCCCCCTGGTGGCTGGTTGTGGAGGAGGCCATTAACTCTCCCTCCCTAAAGTTAGCAGGTCTGAAATAAACCACACTAGAAGGTCAGATTGTCTAAAGATGGACGACATGTCAGCTCCCAAAAGAGTCAGGGGTGAGTGGCCCCCTGGTGGCTGGCTGCGGGATAGGTGCTTAACTCGCTCTCCCCGTTGGCAGATGTGAAAAGAACTAATGTACTAATATTAATAATTTAATAATGTTTTTATAATCATTTAATTTCATCGTAAAATGTTTTTTGAAATTTGCATATTTGTTTACCTTTTAGTTATTCGCTATAATGAGCGATTATTTTCACACTATTGTGTATCATTTTTTTTTGCCCAGTGAATTGATCTTATCGATTTACTTTGATGACGATGGGGGGCGGGGGG
>JAFBJT010110704.1:0-10721 GCA_016785325.1 Chascanopsetta lugubris | reverse complement strand
TTTTTTTTTTTTTTTTTTCTTTTTTTTTTTTTTAAAGGCTTCTATTTCTTCTATTTCCAGTTTGTCCACTGGGATTAGGTTCCACACAACACTGTCGAGCAAGCAAAGTGCTCATGCTGGAGCTGCTGTTAGAATATGTCTAGAGCTGTGGGGTTCCATAAAGGGCAAGCTCACCGTACTGCTATTCTACTCTATTCTACATCTTCTCCTCTGTTTATAAGTCAATATGCGATGATTTGACTGGTCTGGCCCACTTGGGATCAGACAGGGTTTTATGTGGCCCCTGTATTAGAGTGAGTTTGACAGCCCTGCGTTTTTACACACTTCCTCTCACGTCTG
Organism: Chascanopsetta lugubris; assembly: GCA_016785325.1. Classification (NCBI taxonomy): domain Eukaryota; kingdom Metazoa; phylum Chordata; class Actinopteri; order Pleuronectiformes; family Bothidae; genus Chascanopsetta; species Chascanopsetta lugubris. The sequence continues at coordinate 10,382 of JAFBJT010110704.1, read as the reverse complement.
TGTAACATAAAACCTGGCATTTGTATCAGCGCTGTCATCTCTGCGGATTCTGCTGCTGCTGCCGCCGCCAAGGCTGAGACGCTGTCTAAAAGAACTGGGTATTCACTAATTAGGTTAGTCTTTAGTCTCTCATTAGGTGGCCTGTACACAGTAAACCCACACCCACTGATGTACACAGATGTTCAGAGACCGTCTTCCTGTCAAAAATGCCCCCAAAGGTCCTCTGTGCGAGCAGCTTATTACAGCCCACGGTTCCGTTTTAATGCCAGGTGACCTCCAGCAGCTGTCGGAAGACGTTCGGTGTCGTGGAAGTGGGGGAAAAAGGGAGCAAAGTCGGTGTTTGGAGAAGACAGAGGGTTAATGTGAGGGAACTCAGAATGGGGGGCTTCTCCTTCATCCAGGAATCGTAACCTTAATTGTGTTTGTTTTTGTACCCATGACGATAAAGGCCCTCTAATATCAAATGACCTCCTCTACGCCAAGACATTTTTCTGAATCCATTTTTAGACATTGTATGGGTATCATTTGCTGCAGGATGATTTGGTTAAGCATAAGGAAAGATCGGATTCAGAGTTAAAGGTATAGTATGCGGGATTTGTCTTTTTGGAAACACATCAGCCCTGGTGGTTGCCGCTTGGTTTTTACACAACAACAGCTTAAGTTGATGTTGTTGTTTTTCCGTCAGATAAAGAAAACGAAGCTCTGCATTGCAAGTGAAGTCAAGAAGTACACATATGTGAAGTTTGATATTTTACAAGATATTTCGTTTTAAGACATTTATCTTTTAATTTAGACTCTTAACTCGAAATCCCGAAAATCAGTAATGGCACCTGCAGGCAGGAACAATGTAGGTGTAAACAGCCCTGACAAGATAATAATAATCATGAAAGTAGTGAAACCTGCTGCCCTCAAGAAGGCTTTCTCTTTCTTCCCACACTGTGTGTGTGAGTGTGTGTGTGTGAGAACAAGACTCTCTGCAGCTACACAAAACCTGCTCACTCAAATGTTTACAGGTCTATAAACTTGATCTCCCTATTTTTCAATGTGTCTGCAATTATTGTTCGGTGAAAATGTAAAATAAGATCAACTTTAGAGCTGACACATATAACCACTGAATTCATACATTTGTTGTCAAGTTTTGTCATTAGGAAATGCCACATGTGTAGTATACAGCAATTCTGAATAGAAAGCGTACAAGACAAATTATGGAATGAATGATCACGATCAAAACACTTAAAAAAGAGAACTAGTTACCTACTGCACACAATGGATATCGCATTTGAAATAGTTGACGATATAAATGTATGAATAAATGATATTTACGTATAGGAGTTTTTAGAGTTTGGGGTTTTCCCCAACATTCCATCCCATCATGTTTGTTTGCCCAAATCCCTTGTTTTCTTTTTCTTTTTCTTTTTTTTAATCACCTTAGAACAGAATTCTGTGAAGTCATGCTGGTTATTTGTTCAGGCCAATAGTATATGAAAGAAAAAAATGAATAATGAGTTAACAACAAACTATTAAATGTTGGCCAAGAAAAAAATGTACTTTTGCACATTTCCCAGACTCCCTTTTGTTTTTATATTGTTGTGGTGAGGTGTGATGAAGAGATAGTTTCAGAGGATTTACTTTGCTTTTGCCAGTCTGATATTTATTTAAGGATCGGATGGCAGCTGCACAATAGCACTACTTAGAAAGAGGCCATCTGTGTTTGGTATATTCAGAGTATAAAAGAGAAACAGCAGTGAGAGTCAAATTTATAGTTTATTAAGTTGTGTTATGTTGAGTGAATGTGTTTTATGCGCTATAGATATTACCCCTGTTGGAATGACCATAAAAGGAAAACTGGGGCACTTTCATAAAGGAAACATTTCCAAAGTTGTAAACATTAGCAAGCAAACACGAATAAAAAAAAAAACATATTTGTTTGTTATGAACAGCTTAACTCAGCACGTCTGTGTGACAGAATAATTTTTCGTTCCAGGCTTTAAAAAAAAAAAAACGAAGTGTCTCTCTGCAGGTAATGATGGGACAGTTCCAGGTCAGTGAAATAGTGCACTGTGTGAAATGATAAATGAGTCTGAGTTCCAAAAGTCAAATAACAGCTGTGGTGTTTCTGCTCAAATCTTGTCACATGTTATTGTTGTGAATTCCCCCTGTTCTATTGTCCCCGGAACAATGTTCCACTCATTGTAAAGCAAAGTCGTATGACTGGGTCCTGCTCTAGTTTCAGTTAGAGAGTCACGGACAGACAGAGGACCTGTGAGCGACGCTCAGGTTGTTTACAATGTTATTGGAACGAGCTGGATTTCAAATGATCTGTTTTAAGTTACGTTTCCTTATGCAAAAACCTTCACTCTTTCAGTTTGTTCAGGGACAAATCTTATCTCGGAATACCTGATGTGTACGAGCACCCTCCACTTTATTAGGAACACCTTTCCAGTACCAGGTCAGACCCCTTTCGGACTTCAGTTCTACAATTTCATTTAGCGGACGCTTTTATCCGAAGCGGTATCCATCTGAGGGTAGATGGAGATCCGGAGCATTGAACCCATGACCTCATGCAGTCAATGGCCAAGAGCTACACCCACACCAGCCCTCCTTCAGAACTGCCTCAACTCTTTGCGGCGTGGGCTCAAGAAGGCTCTGGAAATATTGGTTCGAGCTTTTGCTTCATATTGAAACAAGGTCAAATGAAATAAGATAAGATAACACTTTATTTTGGGGGAGTTTGGCATCGTTATAGCAGCACATTGAAATTTTAAATGGGCACAAACGTACACAAGCAGGTAACAAGATGAGTATGATTTAAAAAAATATTGATTATTACATTACACAGTACAGATGGAGGAAGTGGAACTCTTGTTCCCTCTTTTGAAAAAGGAAAAAAAAATGTATGACAGTGTAAATCAGCTGTTCCCTCCACTGCACCTCACAAGTGCGTCACACGGATCAGTTTTTCTTTTCCACTCTGATTATTCTGAGAACTTGAGCAGGTTGTCGTGTCTACATTCCTATACGTGCAGTGTATGAGGCTGACTGCTGGACATTTACATTAAACCAGTCGAATCTTTGTGCCTAATAATGTGATTTCTAAGTACGGGCCGTATGTGGCTCGTTGACAACATATCCCAGGATACTTCCCTCCTCCCAGGGAAAGAGACGGCATCGGCTTTTTCAGCAAACCCCCCAAAATAAAGCATGTTTACTCTGGAGTGACAAAGGCGAAAGGAGTGTAAAGCTGTTATAGAACTACAAAACCCCTTGAGGTGAGAGGTTTTGTTGCTTGAATGGCAATACACACAATAAACCACACTGACATCTCCCATTCACTTTAAAAGCCAGGTGCACTTGCACCTTGATGGATTGTTGCTACAAGGATTTTGTTTTTTTCTTGCCAAAGTAAGAAAGAGGAGTTTCTGTGCAGAGGGAACCGTTCACTCCGAGGCATTCCGCGCACCTGCCACCACACACACTCTGTGTGTTCTTCAAAAAATATCGTTATCATACTGGACCAATGACGTAAGACCAGGAGATTGTTGGGTCAAAAACACAATTCCCTTCCGCTGAGTATTTACTCGTGTTCCCAGACTGAATTGTACATCATATGCCTTGTACACTCCGCCACTACAAATTGCTTTCAATCACTGTCTGTTCCGTCAGTTCCGTTACATAGTTATATAATGTTTCATTTGAAGTAGCAGCAGCGCAGTTCAGCAGAGGTGCAGATCGCAGAAACGGTATCGCGCTCCCCACACCATCAGCAGTGATCCACCCATTCATCATTCAACAGTAAATGAGACGATGGTGGAGCAACATGATTACCACAGTGTCGACGCACACAGAGATGATTTATGTGTCACTCTGCTAATTACTGCTTTCAGTAGCAGACGCAATTACAGTCGTGGTTTATTGTTGTTGCCGTACTATTGTCTCGCATCGCGGCTTCGTTCGGGGATCCTCCGCTCGTCCGTCCCGAGAGCCTCAGGCGGGAGATTGTCTCCATTCGGGATGAGTTGTGTCGTCACGCCGATCGTGACTTCGGACGATCCAGCAGGTGTCCTCTTAACCTCCTGTATTGATTTGATATTTTGTCCATTAAAGGTACACTATGCAGGATTTAGTGACGAGTTTGCATGACAATACCTCTCACCTAGCCTTCACGGTTAGGGTTATGGGCGAGGGTGAAGTGGCAATTTCCAATAGGGAAGTGGATGAACACCCCCCCCATGACAACTGTACAGGGGGGTGAATTGTGCATAGTTAAGGGCGTGGCTTCTTTGGGGACACCTGGGCTGACCTGTCGAACTCTGTCGATCGGCACCGTGGGCCCACCACCCCCAGCTCTATCTGCGCTCCGCCTCTTGGCCTGTTTTTGGATGAACCAGTAAGTAGGAGTAGTTCGGCATTGGCAATGGAGTGACTCGCCCACGGTGAGCCTCTGAAGTACCTCTGAAGAAATCTACGGGTGATGTCATGGACAAGTGCGTCCATCTTCATATACAGTCTGTGGTTAGAGTCCATTCTGAACCACTCTAAATCATGATGGAGCTCCCCTGTAGAGTGGACCTGCACCTGATGGAGGTGTGAGGGGCTCACTCTGGACTAATGACCTTCACCTGAATTCCACAGAATGGACCTTTTTATGGTGGAAAAAGTGATGTTTTTGTCCCGGCTTCCTGAGCTGATCTCTGCTAACTTTGCATGCGGTCTGTGTTCCAGCATATTCATCGTATCATTTCTGTTATTTTTCTCATAAACGCTCTTTAAGTGGCCTCTATTTCCAAGATCTTTGAATCATTCCTCACTCGGGCGGTGAGGACAGAGGAATGATTAACAATACTTTCATCCATTTCATTATTTCAATAACCTCTTGTTGCACTGATTAATTGTGTCCCTCAAATTGCGATCACTCATTGCTGCACTCATGAGGGTATTAATCTCCAGAGGCGCCGCTGCTCCGTTACCATGTGCTTCTCCGCCCCCCCCCCCCCCCCCCCCCCCCCCCCCCCCCCCCCCCCCCCCCCCCCCCCCCCCCCGGCCCCGCTCCCCTGTGCTTCTCCCCCCCCCCGCCCCCCCCCCCCCCCCGCTACTTCAAAAAAGCTGGATAACAACCCTCAATCACTGTGATGGGTGAGAGCCCAAGAACCAGGACGTTATCTCACTCAAAGCCTCAAAGGTTTTGTTCATTCATTAAGCCGAACAGGTGTACGCCTGTTAAATGTTAGTGCATGTTGTTGGTGCTCTGCATCTAAAGTTTGCTCTCCTTGGCTCCGTGCACCCGCCGCTTTTATATAACTTTTCACTGAAATGTCAAGAATGCAAATGTGAAACTTGATGCGGTGGATGCTCTGCTCGGGAAACTGTGTGGATTTTACTCACGGCCGCTTAAGGAAAATGTCATATTCTAAAAATTGCGTTTCAATGCATTTACACGCAGGAGTGTTTTCAAGCGAATCCGAAAAGTGTGATGTGTTCCACCGTAGATATTATTGAGATTCTTGCTCTATGAGAAAAAAGGTCTTGATGGAGATTTCTTTTATCCTGGGCACAGTGTGTGAGGTTTAGGTGAAATTCTTTACAGTGTTTCTGGCTGAAATGGAATTTAAAACAATCATCCTCATGCTTTGAAGTGTAGAATCAGCAAAATGTACAAATCCTTGTTTTCATCGTCCTCGAATGAGTCTCCGAAGAAGCAGGTCTCCACTGTGCAGACGGCCATCTTTGATGACCATGTTTATCAGCAGCCCACGATGGTCAAACTCAGCAGCTGTCGACTCTCAGTGATAACTGAAGCTGTCCGGTTATCCTACTTTCTAAAAAGAGGGGTGTGTATTCAGGTGCACCATGCAACATCACCACTAGATGTCACTACATCCCACACACACACACACACACACACACACACCCCCATCAGCCTGATTCTTGTTTATCACATTCGGAGACAGCGTGATTATGCTGCTGTATGATCAAACTACATAAACAGCTCGTCACCGCTCGCCCTTCCTGATGTGGACGCATCATCTTCACCGCGGCCTCCTCACCTGTCAACATCAGCCGGGGCCAGTTGACAGTGCGGCCACAGAGTGATCCATCACGCCAGGAGTGGTGGCTCGTGCATCTCAGCATTTGCATGCTGACGTGCGCGCGGGGTTTTGTCGCTAATGCAAATACAGAAAGTATTAGTCCATCTGGCAACATTCGAGAGACAACACATGTAATCAAGAGGACGAGGATGCCACAAACAACAGGTTTGATTAAATAACCGTTTCAGCTCTTCTTCGATTTGTCAGTTTTGCTAAAATCCTAAGTTGTGTATTTGAGACTACAGTTAAGCTAAATGAGAGACATGGAATAGAGTTTCTTCAATACAGTTTCTTTCTATTGACCGGCAGGATGAATTTTTCTACTTGGGGAAACTACTCCACGCTGCCGCTCTGCCACAGCCCCCGTCAACTGGTTAGGATGCTCAACATTTTCAACCTGATCCCTCGACTTCCTGTCAATATCTACATCGTGCACCTGATCATGTCACAACACTCGACCACAGCGGAGTTCTATGCTCTCAACGAGGCTATTTTCGAAATCCTCATCTCCGTCTATGACGGCTTGGGACTTGGTTTGTTCATTTGTCCAAACGCGCGTCTGAGGAGGAGCAGTAACTTCTTCCTTGGATTCATACTCACTGGTCGCCCGTGTCTCATGACATTGATCTGTGTGGAACGTTATCTGGCAGTTGTTAAGCCTGTGGTTTTCTTGAGGCTCAAGCAGCTGAGCTTCAAGCTGGTCTCCTCTGGGATGGTCTGGTTGGGGACTCTGGCTTCTTGTTGTTGTTTCTTTCTAAGTGTGCCAGGATACGAAAATGTAACGTTGGCGGTGGTGATGTCGTGTTGCGCGGTCAAGCTCTTCTGTTGTACCGCTGCCCTCCGGGCCTTGAAACGGCCGGGTCCAGGTGAAGGAGTTGGGCAGAGAGAGCGGATAAGCCAGCGAAAGGTGAAGGCTTCCAGGATCATAATCATCATCACAGCATCGGTCTTCATCATGTACATCCCCATGGTGATTTTGAGCATCTCAAAAGGCCGTGTGGCACCAGACATGTCGAAGCTCATGATAGATGTGTGCTTCGGCTGTTCCTTCCTGTCAGAGTTTGTGCAGACTCTGCTGTTCCTCCAGAGGTCTGGTAAACTGCCGCGTGTCAAGTGGCCATAAGAGATTAGGAGTTCGTGACCTGCATGAAAACCAAGATTCGTGTTACATTCCTTACTTTTGATTTGGTCGCTTTGGCTTCGTGTTGCGGTTTTAGTAAACAGAACAATATTATTGTGTAACATGCATACATACATCCTGTTGTCGTGACCTGGGTGGTTTGTAGATGGATCGGAGTCTAATGTGTCACATTTTTTTCTAACTTGTTTATTTTGATTTGATCGGCATTTTACATCGTGCATAATCAAGGGGCGTGGCCTTTTGAGTGACGCTGACCTGGCACGCTATTGTAGATGCTGTGACAGCACCATGGGCCCCGCCTCAGCTCAACCTGTGCTCCGCCTCTTTGCCTGTTTTTGAATGAACCAGGAAGTGGGAGGAGTTAGGCATCGGCAAGATGGCAACGAGTGAACCCCAACCAATGGGTGATGTCACGGGCTCTGTTGCAGTCTATGGGTGCTTCTACAAACATGGCCGACTTTGGACGCAACTCTAAACTATGACAACAAAGAAACGCGCTTTTCCATCAAAACTCATCTTGTAGAGGGTAAATGATGCAAATGTCCCTGTGACTTTTATTTATTTATTTATTCAATTTTTTTTGCACTCTTTCCACACCCAGTGAACTGTCTGTTTTACTCGGACTGAGTCTGAGTTTGACTCAGACTAAGGACCCCTGTTTTGGTCTGACTAGAGTTTGGTCTCTTGGTGCAGTCTCTAGTCCAATTGACCATTTCACCATTTATTTCTTTGTTTGTTTGGACCAAATTGAAAATTCATACAGTTCAAACCGAACAATCCTGCTGTGACTGCACTCCAACTTCAGTTGTCGGACCTGAGTGATCTTATAGGATCCACCGCAACTGCTGCATTTTCAAGTAAACACCATCTTAAAAAATCCCAACTAATTTTCATCAACTCTTCATATAAATTGCATGGTTTGTGAACATATGCAAAATAACAACTTGTCAGTAGTCTGTGGACTTTTCTTTGTTTGCATAGGATTTGCAAAGACCTTTAAACTGGCTCTCCACATGCAGAGGGGCTGCGAAGTTTAATATAACAGATGGAGTCTTAAAAAAATAACACCAGGATTGTGCTGATATCAAAGGAACATGTTACAAAAATCTGATTGAGACGGCTAGTTTTTAATTGGAGTGCAGAGCTCAGGCTCTGTCACATATCATCAGGCTCGGTCTATATTTGTAATGAGGCTTTTACTTTTAACTTTTTGGTTGTTTTTTTTATTTTTATTTTACATCTTGCGAACAGCATGAAGATATGAACCACTGTTGTGACTGGCAATTGCCTGATATATCCCAATATTGTATGTGCTTATTCTTATCCATATGTTTAAAATCATAGGTAAACAGATATATAAATCTAGCCCAAAGCTATTGTATGCACCTGTATGTAAATGGTATATTCGAGGCTCCTCCCATTTTAACTGCTGCCTTGTTCACAGGTGTCTGAATCAGTGTGGTGAACCATGAGGCTTGAGCCGTCTGGTTATATACGTTTTGCAGGAGTTGATTATCGACCGGCCGTGTTTCTTCCTGTCAGGTGAGGGAGGATATCGTTAAAAGTGCTGAGTCGTGAATCTGTTTACAGGACAGTCAGACAGGGCAAGGTACTTGTAAATCACAGTCTGGTGTTGCATCCCATCAGACCCAGCATGCAGATGTCCAGGCTTCTCTCATAATCAATCTTATTCACCGTCTCTAAGTCAATGTTTGTGCCATGTGGTTGATCATTGGAATCGGGAAACATGCGGAATCCTCATAACACTCATTGTGACATTCGCTGCAATTGATATTAGAGATGTTACCCCTGAGTAATAAAGACTAGATAAGATAGTTTTCTTTTCTAGCTTGTACAAATTAGATTGTATCTGCATCCGTTTTTATTCTTGTATCCTCCGTATCCTCGTTCCCATTTCTTGAATAGTAATGATAATAATGATAATAATAATAATAGACGTTATTTGTATAGCACATTCCATACAAACATTGCCGTTCAAAGTGCTTTACAATAAAAGAAGTAAGAACATGTATTTTTTGTACATAATATTTTAGCAACATGACTCCACATGATAGTTGAAGTATGTAAATACCAAAGCCCGTATTCAAAGCTCTGTAAACATCTTTACATAAACAAAAGAGAAAACACGCAGCCACCTCGCACATCATCGACACAGCATGAGTCATGTGGGGAAGAGAAACCTTGGAGCGTCAATGACTCATGTTGTAATACTCACGCTGCATGAAACAAAATTGTAATATTACAAAAAAAATGAGATATTCTGAGAATAAAATCCACATTTAGGGGAAAGTCACACTATCTAGAACATTATTTGATACTTAGAGATATTTAGAGTTATTAAGATATGATTCAATGGAAGAAATATATTAGTGCTTTGATACATAACGGATAAAAGAGGGGAAATGAGGAACGAGGACACTATACTCCTCCTCCATCTCAGATTGGAAAATTATGTTTTTATTGCCATAAATTAATGACTTTAGTCCCATGAGTTTGATTTTTGCATTATTTTCTTTTCATCTCCCTCGCTACACAACTCCATCAGGATGAACATGATGGAAAATATCTTATTTGATCTCCTTGTTGCATTTTCTTCAAATTGCATTTATAAAAAAAAAACCCAAAACAAAACACATTCATTTGAAAACTGCACTTCTCTCCCTCTCTAACTCATCTGAGCAGTTTCTGTGACGACAAGGACTGAGAGAGACTGTTCACTGGAAACCCAACACACACACACACACACACACACACACACACACACACAGTAGCCACCTGTTTGCCATGAACGAAGTCTTTGTGATTGACACCACTCTCTCATCAGCGTTCCCCTCACGCAGCGTAAACACCGCGGCCAGAAAGCCAGTGACCGGCTCTGTTTGATGGCATCAGATCATAAACTCCATGTTAGGTCTTCCCAGAGATGGCGTTAAATTTTACATTTTTTTCTTTTTTTCACTCTCAGAGTTGGAAATCACCTCAATTAAATTCATACCCGACGGCAAATTACAACTGCCGTTGGTGACTCACAGCTCTCCTCTGATTTACTTGTCCTTCGCCTTCTTTATCACCCCCCCCCTCTCTCTCTCTCCCCTCTCTCTTCTCTCTCTCTCTCTTTTTTTTCAATTCTCAAC